>JACXGK010000443.1:30966-77761 GCA_016801125.1 Novumbra hubbsi
AGTTAAAACATACATTACATATGTACAGTAGATCCCATATAAGGTGTAAATAGTTAAAATTCTGACTCAGATGTATAAGAATGGGCTGGTGAGTTGGTTTTTTAATTCCCCCCAAAATAATTTTATTACATTCCGTGGGCCGGATGGGACACCCTCGCGGGCCGCATTTGGCCCTCGGGCCGTAGTTTGCCCACCCCTGGTCTAGGGGCACAAGTTGGCTTCTAGTGTCTCAAATATTAAACCCAAAGACATAAAACATTCAGAAAGGAGGCTATTCCTCAACTGGATTATCCTCCCTTTAAAAACAGTGGCAAACATCCATACAGCCACCTATAAACAAAATAACACCTCTCAGTCTACCACAATACACACAGGGACACCAGACAAAATAATCAGCTCACCCACGTATATCATCAGCGCCACCAAACTACTAACACATACGACGCATCAGGACATGGACAGGAACACCAGCAATAATATAAATCAGTGAAACACAACGTACAAAAACATTTATCAGTTGTCGACCTGCATAATTCAGACACCCACACAGATACTTACAACATACACAGTAGTTTGATAACCTGACAAACACCTTCACATAATCAAAACCTAACATACCTTAGGAGCTCGGACCCAGTCCCACTCAACCCATCTGCAGTACAATGGAATGTTTGTCCACAACCCAACATGGAAGCAGCTATATAACCTGGACTGTACCACCTTCAAACAGGTTCTACCAATACCACATCCCTACACATTGGTTCCACCCACTTGGCTACATGTCTACTCTTTGTTTGTATGTCTACCCTTCATTTGTATGTCTACTCTTTGTTTGTATGTCTACTCTTCATTTGTATGTCTACTCTTTGTTTGTATGTCTAGTCTTTGGTTGTATGTCTTCGGTTGTATGTCTACCCTTTATTTGAATGCCTACTCTTTGTTTGTATGTCTAGTCTTCGGTTGTATGTCTACCCTTCATTTGTATGTCTACCCTTCGTTTGTATGTCTACTCTTCGTTTGTATGTCAGGCCTTTTTGCTGGTGGTCCATTGCATGTGCTTTTGTTATTCCCCTAATCCTGTTCTGTGTAATATTTATTACAATGCTCTGTGTTACAGCTTGCTTACTGTAGAGCCTGCAATTAGGATGTCTAACAATATCTTAACATCTTGTCAAATAGAAATCCTGTTTTCAGTCTATTGTTTTTGTCTAATTCCAAAATAGAGACTTATGCACTTTGTACAGTGTCCTCCATAATGATTGGAAGGGCACCGTACAGATGAACAAAATAAACTATAAACATGTCATTGTTGTTTTTCAGCTCCATATAATATTGGCCATATTACCATACACACCAAATAAACCTACTCATCTAACCCTGAAGTCGAATTCAATACAATCAAATGTCACCTCCATGCCTACAAGCTATTTCCAGAAGAAAGCCTCTCCTCTCATCTCAAGTCAAGTCCAATAACTGTTTGCAAATTCCAGGTGTTAGCATTTATGTCTTGATAAGAGTAGAAGCTTATTTTTATTTTATTTTTTGTTGTTCTCAAAATATATTTAAGTCGCTATGGAAAACCGCGTTTACTAAGTAACACTAAATGTAATCTGTATACTGTACTTATATGTACATAATATTTACAAGGCTAATAACCCCAGCCTATTGCACACAGGTCAAATGAGCCTGGTACCACAACCATTATAAGTTTGACAAAGTGGGAGTGACCATATCATTCTGTGGGAGGGACCTTACTGGGTTCCTTCCTGTTTGGATTGTATCGAATTAAAATACTGCTCTGCATTGCTCCAAAGGATGTTTGATAAGATAAATATAGACGTGTATATTACATTTGAGTTAGGGCAGGTTAAATCAAGACAATTCAATAAAATGTGCGAAGTAACACAAGTTTAATTGTTAAACAGCCTACGCCCATAAAATCCGACACATACGGTCCTTCTGGTAGAAGATGGTAAGTCAACTCCTACGCTCTAGCACTAACAGGAACGGAACAACAGGGGGAAACTGCAACGACGGCAGCCCTTACTTATATCCTTAACATCTCCGAGAATAACAACTAAACAGATGCAATAATCTAACACACCCACACCAACTAGAATTGACACCCCACCCCAATAGAACCCCCTACCAGGTCGTTACAATATGTTTTATAGTGTCTCTTTGAACGCTGTTCCCTACCCTTTCTGAATGTTCTGTCATCTCTATTTAACCAAATCATAATTAAACCTGTTTCTCTGTCTGTCTCTCTCTGGTAACGGATCTGGCTTACAGTGCCCCTCTGCTAATACTGATATTAAATCACAACCCGTCTGCCTCTGCCAGGAAACTTGGCCATCTTCTAGCAGGACAATGACCCAAAGCACACCTCAAAATAGACACAAATATGGTTCACTGAACACAGGATCAAGGTTTTTGCCACGGCCACCCAGGTCGCCAGACCTGAAGCCTGTAGAAAACATGTGGGAGGAATGGAAGGGGAGTCGTTTGGGAGAGATTTTGTACGGAGGAATCAGGGTCTCAGGACTCTTGTCGTGTTTTTCTATTTTATTATGTCTGGGTGCCAATAATTGTGGCACACATTTTAGAGAACAATGTTTATTTCATTCACAGCTTGTTTTGCTCATATTTACCAAGGGTGTCAGTATTATTATATTGCCATTACCTGTCTTCTCTCTCCATGCAGAGTTTGTGCGGCTGCAGCAGACTGTTTTTCATTCCTGTTATTTGTTGTGATTGTTGCAGAGCAAGACTTTGTCACCAAATATTATGCCTTTCGTCAAAATCAACCTGTGCCAACTGTCTCAAAATAAACAACCAGACTATGAATTTCTCTAAGGACGCTGGAGTCCATCCTTCATGGTATTACTGGAACTTTACAGAAAACTATGGAAAGTGTTTCTAAGCCTTAGCTTGGTCCACATTCTAATAACATTGACATTTCATAAAGCCCATGAGGGTGTCTGGAGGTTTTCTTCATGGGAATGTAATCCCATCAGAAGGAATATGACAGTGCATCTGCGTCAACCACTGGAGACAAGTTTCTGCCCTTGACACTGCCATTCACTCTGTTTGTTTAACCTTGGTTAAGTAAGCATTATGATAATCTGCAGTACAAAAACATTGATTATGCACCTGATTATGGTACAACAATCGCAAGTTAAAGCTGTACATTTGTAGCTGATCTGTGACAGGATGTTGGGGACAAATGCATCTCTATGGGTATTATGAATGTGTTTTCATGATCCCCAGCACAACTGGACAAGCAGCTCAACAACCACTAAAGACGTATTTTGCCATAGCTTTTACAGCATTCAACTGTTGAGGATCTTTGTATCCGATGCTCTAATTAACGCATCAGCTCCACCTCAAAGTGTCAAGGGTTTCACAATTTCACGGTTCTGGAACCCACAGTGCACAACACACAGGTCTTGCCACACAGAGCAAACATAATGATATTCATGAAAATATTTGTTTTTCTGAATTACTGCCCCAACGCAAGAACTGTCTGATTCTGTGCTCAGTAAATTCTGTTGCTCTGAGGTACTCTACCAGTTTTAGAATGCAAGTAAATTATTCCACTCGAGTATCGAACATTTGCCTAATAAAAATACCATCTGGGCACTTGAAGTGAATTGGTTTTAGGCCACGCTGAATTATTTAACAAATCTCAACAAATGGGTCCCAGTTCTCTTTTCAAAAGGGGAAATAAGTTATGAGCTTTATACCTGTTTTAAACAAATGTGATTCTCCAAATGTTTTCCCACAAATGCATTCTTAAAACTCCTTCTATCACAATGAGTTGTAGTGAGATACTGCAGTTGCAGTGAGTTACACTGCAGTAAGTGACTCCCATTTCTCTCTAAGTGTTAATTACATTGGTATGTAATTGAACAAAGCCTGCTTCCATTGATCCCTTCCTGCAAGTAGTTCAAATACAGCAGCTTAGTTCCATCATGGTGGTAAAACCAATAATATATTTTTTCAACATTTTGGGATTTGAGTATGGCATTGGTATTGCACAGTAATGGTGTAACAGTATTCATTGTCTGGAAGATTGTAAAGTTACCAATAAAACAAAAACGATGGATTGAGATCCTTTGTCAGGAATTGTGATATTAGCCTATCCAGCGATGATGGATAAAATGCATATAAACAAACAAACAAACAAACAACCCCTCTCAATTGAGAAGAAAGATATTACAAACAAAGCAATTTCACCCATGATCTGATTCTTTAATCTAACACTGATTAGATAATGTGGTATATCACTGTGCACCCTTCTGAAATGCTCGGCATATATTTCAACATAACAGAGCAACAAAATCCGCTCCGCACGAGGCAGTCTTCCACATCTAAACAGCAAAAAGAAATTATAAGGTAATAGGTCAGCTTTTATCTCAGGGTAGCCATGACTACGGACCATAAATAATGATCTGCGTCTGCGGGATGCTGTCCATAGAGACGGTAAGGAATAAGGACCCGGAGCTGCCTGCATCTCCCCGACCTTTTGACTGCACTTTCAATATACAATGATTGCATGATAGGCGCATAGAGGCCCTGACTGTGATGGATGACTGTGGATGTCGTTTTATTTTCATTTGAACCGTAACGTCAGGAAACTACTCTGCTTAATTAACCTCTCTGTCGGGTTTCCACTCCGCCGCGTCTTCAAGTCACGTGGAAGAAAACGGCTAGCGTGGCTAAGAAGACAATGTATTTCACACAATTTACTGTAATGTCCATGGATGCCTTGGAGGCATATGTTACTGGAATTGGCACTTGTTTAATAGAGGTCCCTTGAGAGGATGGCGGGCATATGAATGGGCGTCAACTCATTCCATTTAAACTGGACCGCAATGGAAATAAATAAGCGTTTTTCTTTTGATGGTCCTGTTTTTCTTTCTTCTTTTCGTACAGAGTACGTAGTCTCGCTGCATGTCAATGTCATTTTTTATCTTTCAAATTGTTTTAAAAGTACGGCTGGGTCTGACTGGATGTCTTTTGGTGGGTGTTGCTTGTAAGAATTCTATTTTGCAACATGGCAGAATACCTGGAGTAAAAACTAGATTCTGTTTAGCTACATGTATTACATATATCAATATGTTTTAAAACTGCAATATCCTGAACCTTCTCACGGGCCATTGTTACCAACACATTGTTATAGTGAGCACCATTTTAGCTTTGCCCAAGAAAGGTCTTTGATTGGTTTGAAGATTTGCGAGGCATCACCGATTTACAATTATTTAGTAATGTTGCTACAATGAAAATTTTAGCCTGGTTTTTGAGAAGGCTAGAACAACGAGCGTTAAGAAACCTTACAAAAGCCTCAGGTCTTAAAGTGCTTGGAGAACTGTATTTTTTTTATGGAAGGACTTTGAATCCATAGCAGTCGGCTACATTTGCACACCCCTGTAGGATCAACTCTCCACAGGAATTAATAGATTTCTACAGGATGTATTGAGGTATTGTTGTTGTAATGGGATGTGTGTGTCTGTGTGCATCTGAATAAGCATTAGTGTGTGTAGTAATTTCAAAATAATGGTTTTATAAGTTTACTGTAATACACTCTCTGGGGGCTTTGCACTGTTATTGTACTCATTATGCAATTCATGTTTGAATTATCTGAAATTCTTGCTTGTTTTAACAAAAATGCAAACACAGCATTTACATGAATGCATAGTGTACTCTAATACGGGGTTGGATTAATTAATAAAATATGCCGTCTTGGGGGGGGGGGGTCTGCTCAATAACGGCAACGTTGACTTCTTACTGTCTCCACAGAAATGCAATAACGCACAAAACTGCAGTGTGAATCATTCAGAGGCAGAATGCATAAATAGTGAATTAGGCTTGATTTAATTATGTCTGTGCAAAAGCAGAGCGTGGCTTTGTGCAAACAAATGCAGGCAACTGGAATGAAAAGGCACCATGCCCAAGTTTAGTGGCCAACAGAGGAGCCAACATCGGGTCTCCAGAGAGATCAAACACAGCTCACATGGCCACCACTTCACCCAGGCCCCGTGGCAACTGCTGAAATTGAGTTTTAGAACTACATAATGTTGTGATGTTGTTATTGGAAATGGTTGGAGGGTAACGGGTGTACAGTACAGCGCCTTAAAGCAAGCTCCTGATGTGTTGAAGCAAAGGATTACTGTACCGTACCTGTGTGTACTGAACCTAGCCAATTCGTAGTATTTCAAGTATTATTTTCGAGCACTGCCAATGGTTGGAACCGTCATGATTCAGTTGAGACACTGACATAGGCTTACATGGAGTATCCCTTTTTTTTTGCTGTAGACCAGCATAAAGGACTACTTTGAGACGCGGTAAGCAAGGGTCACATGAGTTGCGGATGTAAGAGTTTACCTTAGAAATGAGGCAGTGTGTCAGCAGGGCCAAAACATTGTTAACATCTCCTCCAGAGTGCAACCATTATTTTCAGTAACGGAACGAAATTGACCACGCGACATCACTTTATGCTAACAATATTTCAAACCTGAATAGGGCCTCTATTCACATGAGGTTGGGAGCAGATGTACCTGAGAAGGCTATGGTGGGAAATGCGAACTGAATGCAGCGTTATTCTGTGGGCCATGAAATTCAATATGAGGAACTAACAGTGATCTCAGCCGTACACGGGCTGAATGGCTGATCGAGCTCAGCAAGAGAATGGGAATTGGCAGCAATACAGGGAACACCCTTTTCATC
This sequence comes from Novumbra hubbsi, assembly GCA_016801125.1. Classification (NCBI taxonomy): domain Eukaryota; kingdom Metazoa; phylum Chordata; class Actinopteri; order Esociformes; family Umbridae; genus Novumbra; species Novumbra hubbsi. Next base: position 37,696 of record JACXGK010000443.1, read on the forward strand.
CAAAGCCATCAGCTTTCATTATGACACACCTTTGAACTGAATACTGAAACATTACAGGCCAAATCTTATCATGTAGCAAAACTGGAATTATTTAAAAATGAAAGTATTCAGACCTGCAATGGAATGTAGGCTCACACAAGGGTGTGAACTATACATTTAAAGAACCCCTTGGAGTCAACTGCCTTAATGTCATTACGTTCCATTATGATTATCTTTGTATGGTTCTGTAATGGACTTTTCTTCATATAGGGTCATCCAAATCAGTATAAGACTTTGTTTCTATTGAATCACGAAATTGACTGTACAACCGCAAATGTTAACTGAACAACATTGTGTATACAGTTTTCACTTACAGGCCGGTGTGATTTTGGAATTCAACCCCAATACAAAGCTGGGCCAAAAGGTTTGAGCAACGATATTCACTACTCATACTTCAGTTAGATCTGTTTACAACATGTACTTATGGGTTTTTATGTACCACATCTGTAATTTGTATCTTCAGGTAATTTAAAATACAAAAAGATTAATATAACATTTTTAATAGTTGTAAAAGTCAAACAGCAAAATTATCCGGATATGACCATCCAACAACAATTCAACATCTTAGATTAGTAGAAATAACAAAATACCTCTGCGAAGAAGTACATTGTATCATGTAGAGTCTGGTTAAAGCACTGGTATATTGGCAAAGGCTTGGGAGTCAGACAATTTGATTTATACTAATGTGTGTACAATGAGTTCTCACATTCACTTTTTGTGTTTCTGTAGTATTACCATTTGTTCAGTTTGCCTATGAAGAACAATTGCACTACTGCTGTATAGCTATTTTTGCATTTTTATTTCAACATATTGGCTGCATCATGAAAATAAAATTTTCCCTTCACTCTTTGCACATCCAGGTGTGGCTGCATTTCACTGGTATATAGTGATGGTCAAATTATCTTGGATCAAAGCAAACCAAAATATATAGTTTTAAAATAAAAAAGATCAATTGGCAATAGATAAGTAACATGATATGAGTATTAAAAGATCATTCCAGATTGGATGGGCCAAAGACGGCATGGGCAAATGTCAAGTGCCACAATTCAAGAATAATGTATCACAACGTTAATGTACGAGTTTGGGGATCTCGTCATCCACCGTACACAACAACATAGAAATATTTGGAGAATCTGAAGTAATCTCATAACACAAGAGAAAGGCAGAAAACCAACGTTGGCTGAAAAACAACATCCAGAAACAGGAGCCCCTTCTCTGAGCCCAAGCTCTAAATCTAACCCTAACCCTCTCTAACCCTAACCCTCTCTAACTTAACCCTTACCCTCTCTAACCCTAACCCTCTCTAACCCTACCCCTAACCCTCTCTAACCCTAACTCTAACCCTCTCTAACCTTAACCCTAACCCTCTCTAAACCTAACCCTCTCTAACCTTAACCCAACCCTCTCTAACCCTAACCCACTCTGAGCCCACGCTCATTTAAGATGGACTGTGGTATAGTGGACACCTGTCCTGTCGTCTGTCAAATAAAAAAAAACGAATTTGTGATTTCGGGCAATGGACGAATTGTCCTCAGGGCTAAAGAGGAGAGAGACCATATTGCTTGTCATCAGCACACGGTTTAAATCCAGTATCTGTGATGGTATGGGGGTGCATTAGTGCACATGGCATGGGTGACTTGCACATCTGTGAAGGCACCATTAATGCTGAACAATATATAAAGGTTTTAGAGCAACATTTGCTGCCATTTTTTTCAGGGAAGGTGTTACGCCCTTCCCTATAGCGTTGGCTCCTTAACCAAGAAACAAGCCCAACAGCCTGTGCACGCACCAACTGGCGTGTGTATGTATGTGTGTGTAAGGTGCCTACAAAATCACAGGGGTGCGTCACACTCTAAAGTTGTTGTAATCCCATAATTTATTATGATGGATAAAATAAATAGAGTCGCTGCTACAGCGCAAAATTAAACAGGGCAGACAGAGAAGCAAAACCAAAACGACACACTACAGGAGACTGAAGAAAGACCATGCAAACGGTGTCAAATAAAAGAACTCAAACCAATGGCCCTCACTTCTCCTCACTTTATCCTGCCTATCATCAACTAGCCATGACGTCTTCCCTCACTGCTACAACGAAATGTGACAGCCTCTTGCATCTAACCTAGGGTGTATATGCAGAGGGTAGTCTATGTGTGCAATGTATCCCCATGGGTTTCTTACCTAGCCTTTCTCCAGAAGGACGAGAAAGGGAAACACCCCAACTCTCACCCCCTCACACGCCCTCAACCAAAAGGTTTAAATATGAAACTAATAGCCAGCCTCGACGAGGGATTGGACGACACCAATGACACGAACTGACGACGATGACAGGACACGATGACGAACCAGGGGGGGGGACTGAGCCGGGGAGGAACCGCACACACCTGGGAGAGACAAACGAGGAGAAAACAGAACAGTGCAGAGAGAACTAGCAATACAGACTCAAAAAGGACAGGGGACGTAACAGAAGGCCTTGCTTATTTCAGCAGGACAATTCCAAACCACATTCTGTACATATCACAACAGCATGGCTATATAGTAAACGTGGATTGCAGGCAGGCTAAAACTAGCCTACCTGCAGTCCCTTATTGAAAACATTTAGCGCAGTATGAAATGACAAATACATCAAAGGAGACCCCGACATGTTGAGCAGCTTCAATCCTATATCAATCACGACTGTGACAACGTTCCACATTAAAAACTACACCAATCAGTCTCTTCAATTCCCAAATGTTTACAGAATGTTATTAAAAGATAATATGTTGCAACACAGTAGTAAACATGCCCATCCCAACTTTTCTTTTAAGTAAACAAATTGAAAATGTGCATGTATTTTTCCAAAATACTAAAATGCCTAGTTTAAACATTTGTTGTTTAACGTGTTTTCTTTGTATTATCTTTAATATGTGTATGGAAAAAATATTTGCACATCATTGCATTCGGTTTTTATTAGCATTTTACACAGCGTCTCAACTTTTTTGGAAACAGGGTTTTAGTAACTTCTTGTCATTGGTGGAGCCATTTGAGTGTTATGCCCAGCATACAGGTTTTAACTGATGGAATGCTTTTTTTTTATCTTCTGCATTACTTTAAAATCAGCAGCACAACCAGAAAGGAGCTGCCTGAGGTAACATCATGTAATCTAGTAAACTTGCTAGCTAAATTATTTTAGCTTCTATGCTCCAGAGGATTATGCTAAATCTTCCACTGCACAGAGACTGTCTAATAAATACCAATTGTTTGCTATATATGCTTAACTAAAGCAATCTAGCTAATAAGCTTGCTAAACATTTCAAATTAAATATGTTTTATAAGTCAGCTGGTATCTGGCATTGAAAAATGAATTTAAGTCATGCTCATTAAATAAGATAGCTTTAGGTATCTATAAACACAAGCACACGGAATAAAATGACGTTTTTGCAACAAATGAATGCAAACCATAACAATAATGGAAAACCTTCTGGAACCTTCTGGTATTGGTATAGACTTGTAACCAGTACAAGGTTGCCAAAAGGCAGCTCTAGGATTTGTAGTATACAGCCTATCCAATTATTTGGGGTGAATGATGCACCCAAGACCACTGCACTGTGTTGGGCCTAAGATCAGCCCATAGCCATGGACTTATTACTTACATTTAAAATGATCAATTTAAAGAGACTCTATACTTACCACCTTCTGCATTGTAGAATATATTTTGTTATCTACAAACATGCAGCTCTTGTGGATTGTCCTCAGTCTGCAGTGGTCACTACCTATCAACAGTGGTCCAAGGAAGGAAAAGCAGTGAACCTGCAACAGGTTCAAGAGCGGCAAAGGCTCATTGATGCACGTGGGGGAATGAAGGCTGGCCCGTGTGGGTTGATCCAACTGACCAGCTACTGTAGCTCAAATTTGATAAAAAAGTGAATGCTGGTTCTGATAATATAGAGTATAGAGTGTGTCCATACTGACCCCTGACCACTGTTGAATGCGCCTATGGGAAGAGGCTAAGCCTAAGCATGGTTGGAAACGGTATTCCCTGATGACATTGGATGCTCTCAGTAGGATAATGTCCCCTTCCATAAAGCAAAAATGGTACAGGAATGGTTTGAGGAACTCAACAAAGAGTTCAAGGTGTTGACTTGGCCTTTAAATTATCCAGACCTCAATCAAATCCATCATCTGTGGGATGTTTTGGACCAACAAGTTAGATACATGGAGGTTCCACCTCACAACTTACAGGACTTAACCCTCAAAGCCCTCTGGGTCATTTGGGAACCCAAAATCCGCCTGTCAGAACCTTGACCTTTTGACCTCTCAGGAGGTTATCCTTTGTTTTAAAATGATGTCCATTACATTTTGGACTCTGAAACCCCATAACTGAAAGAAGGATGAATAGTTAACATTGTTTGAGAAGACTTAATGAGTTTATTAGTAACAATATGTGAAGAGAATAAAAAAAAATGTATGTTGACATGTAGTTGCTTTTATTGAGAAGGCCAAAGTATTCTCCAATAGGTAAGGCTGATTATGTCACATATGGACATCACCAGGGGTTCAAAACCACACCAAAAATGTATTTTTGGAACGTGTAACATAATATACAAGTATTCTGCATTATTGCTTCCGGAAATTGTACAATATCAACCAAAATTGACAATTTAGGATGCCTGTATCAGTGTGATGGATCATTTAATCCAAAAATCAAAACAGATTCAAATTCAGATCAAATCAGATTAACCCTGAAAAATTAGATTAACCCTGACAAAAGGAATCGTTTTTTCTTTGCCATCATGAAAAACAGTGTTTTTGTGGTCAAGATTTGGAAGGTTTCTACTTTACAGAAATACACAAACGACATGTCAAACACTGTGGGCTTCCATAATTAATAATTCCGGAGATATAAATAGGAATGTAACAGGTGCGCTTTTCGACCCAGAATTGCCTCTAAGAGGTTTCAGTCCAGATATGGAAGGCTTCTACTTTGCAGAAATACATAAACGACATGTTATTCGTTGCATAAGATTCTCCCCTACAACTTCTAAAGAACCGTAGACTTCTATCTTTAATATTTCCGGAGATATGAATCGAAATGCAACACGTGCGATTTTTTTTTTCTTGTTTTTGTAGTCGAGATTTGGAAGGCTTTCCCTTTACGAAAATAGACATTCGACACGTTATTCTTTTCGGACAACTGTCCTCTACAACGGGAAAAAAACCGTAGGCTACTATCTTTAGGTAATCCGGATTTATGAATAGAAATGTATCGCCATGATTTTTGGGCTAGGAGGGTTAAAGGATCTGCTGGTAATGTATTGGTGCCAGATACCCCAGCACACCTTCAGAGGTCTTGTTGAGTCCATACCTCAACGGGTCAGGGCTGTCTTGGTGCCAGATACCACAGCACACCTTCAGAGGTCTAGTTGAGTCCATGCCTCAATGGGTCAGGGCTGTCTTGGTGCCAGATACCCCAGCACACCTTCAGAGGTCTAGTTGAGTCCATACCTTGCTGTGTTAGGGCTGTCTTGGTGCCTGATACCCCAGCACACCTTCAGAGGTCTAGTTGAGTCCATGCCTCAACGGGTCAGGGCTGTCTTGGTGCCAGATACTCCAGCACACCTTCAGAGGTCTTGTTGAGTCCATGCCTCAATGGGTCATGGCGGTTTTGGCGGCAAATGTGGGACCTAAACAATGTTAGGCCGGTGGTCATAATGTTATGGCTGATAACTATTTATTTATATAGATCTGTTGGTACACACACAAGTATAAGGTGGTGACTGATAACGTTTTACATCCTAGGTAAATTTCTTATCAGAGAAATGTTATTTTAAAACACATCCTATATTATTCTAGCTGCAATCTGAATGCAACAACATATTGACTTCATCTTTTGGATTGCCTGCCATAGCCCGCATCACGTGACCCACTGAGCATGTTGGGGATGATTGACGCGTGTGTCAGTTCCTGCCCATATCCAGAAACACGGCCATCGAAGCAAGACAACAGTCCCCAAGCAACAACCAACAGGCGGATACATTCTTTGCACAGGGTATGTGTAGCATGGCATGGGGCTAATACTGGTCACACCAGATACAGACCTGCTTTCTGATTCAGAGACGTTTGTGTCCCACAGATGCAATCACATATTCCCTTTCATGTGAAATCCATAACTTGGGGCCAATTACATTTATATCAGTTGACTAATTTTCTTCTATGATGTTGTGATAATAATTATGTTCAATGTATTTTTAACATCCAACAAGGCAAATTATTGAAATCTGAACCATTTGTCATTTTAATGTTGCTAGACTTTTTTTTTATTCAGCACGTTTAGCTGTCTAAGATTGAGTCCACCGAATTACAAAGATCTATCCTCAACATTGCTATATTCTTACAGACGTTTTTTAGCTCATCACATCATAGAAATCTGTTTAATGTAAATGTGTTGACATTTGGATGGTGGCTTTCTACTTTGGTTTTCTACAATATATTTGATTATTGAGGATCATTGTATTAGTGTATTCTCACTTATTTGCCTAGTTCAACCATCAATACGGCTGCAGCATCTGTAGTAAGTTGATTACAATAGCAATGGCGTGGCAGAATGAATGAGGTACAAACCCCATACAAAGTCCCTACTAAAATACTGAAATGAGTTATGAAGCCAAAGTTATTTGTCCCCCTGGTCCTGTTGGTTAGACAATAGCAGTGTGGTTATCTCTGAGATCCTGCAGATGTTATTCTTGCTGTTCATAATTTACACTGGTTCAAATAAATTGGGCTGGATGTCCTTATGTAGCTAGTTATCTTTGTATAGCTAAATTAACAGAGAAATGTTATCCAGCGCTCATTCTTCTGGCAGAGTATAGCCTTTACTTTAAACATCAAGCTTTCGAGTGCATGTCACAATTAGAGAAAAGAAGACCTTTTCTGAAAGTTTTCAACAAGCCAGAGAAAATTACTCCAAACTAGATATCTTGCAAAGTGTGGCAGATAGGAACATTGTTGAGACATGTCCAATGACTCAATTGAACAAGAACAACCATATCTACTCATTTTAGGCATGACTTCGCAATTTGCAAAACACAATGGCTACAATGATTGCTACAAAGCATGACTCCATTTGATGGAATGGAAATTATTAGTTTTTTTGTATCAGACAGCTGGCTGGTTCAATCAAGGACATTTATGGTTGAACATGAACATTTTAAAATAGCTTTAAAGTGTATATAGTAGTTTGAAAAATCTCTCTGATTATCAGAATTATCTAGGGAGACTAGAAAAAGAACCCAAATAGTATAAATCGGTGAACTATCCCATTAAAATGTAATGACTCACAGGCCTCTTAAGCAGCTGTCAACTGAGGACCATCCTGCAGTATATCCCTTTGGTAAGACTGTTTAAAGTATCTGTGTAGGTATGTCATTCATTTTACCCTATTTGAATTCACTCTGCCCTCTGTGTCTCCTTCCAGGTATAGATATGGAATATTGACTGCTCTCATCTGGGGCTGTGTTTCCCCCCTCAGCTATTTCACCATCAAAGTGCTGGCACAGCAAAACAGGAGGGAGACGTAGTGAGAATAGAGGAGAGAGAAGTAGAGGAATAGGAGAGAGAGACGTAGAGGAATAGAGGAAAGAGACGTAGAAGAATAGGGGAGAGAGAAGTAGAGGAATAGAGGAGAGAGACGTAGAGGGGTAGAGAGAGACGTAGAGGAATAGATGAAAGAGACGTAGAGGAAAAGGGGAGAGAGAAGTAGAGGAATAGAGGAGAGAGACATAGAGGAATAGTGGAGAGAGACGTAGAGGAATAGAGGAGAGAGACATAGAGGAATAGTGGAGAGAGACGTAGAGGAATAGAGGAGAGAGACGTAGAGGAATAGAGGAGAGAGACGTAGAGGAATAGAAGAGAGAGACGTAGAGGAATAGAGGAGAGAGACGTAGAGGAATAGAGGAGAAAGATGTTGAGGAAAAGAGGAGAGAGACGTAGAGGAAGAGGGGAGAGAGACGTAGAGGAATAGGGGTGAGAGACGTAGAGGAATAGAGGAGAGAGACAATGAGGAATAGGGGAGAGAGACGTTGAGGAATGGGGGAGATTGACGTTGAGGAAAAGAGGAGAGAGACGTAGAAATAGAGGAGATAGACAGTTTGAAAGAGAAGAGAGCCGTTGTGGGAAAAGGGGATTAAAAGACATAGAGTGAAAATAGGAGAGAGACAGTGAGGCAAAAGAGGAGTGAGACATAGAGGGAAAAGAGGAGAAAGACAGAGTGGGAAAAGAGGATTGCGACATAGAGGGAAAAGAGGAGTGAGACATAGAGGGGAAAAAGGAGAGAGACCGTGTGAAAAGAGGAGTGAGACATAGAGGGAAAAAAGGAGAGAGACAGAGTGTGAAAAGAGGAGTGAGACATAGAGGGAAAAGAGGAGTGAGACATAGAGGGAAAAGAGGAGTGAGACATAGAGGCAAAAGAGGAGTGAGACATAGAGGGAATGATCACACAATGATAATACGCACAAAACACATCCACAATGATCATACACACTGAATGCATCCATAATGACCTTCATTTACACAGTAAAATGGTAAAACATACAGAACATTTCCATAATGTCAGTCATGTACTACATACACAAAGAAACAGATTAAAAGGCTGAAGTCAGATCTGACATGGATGAGTTATGTTCCACTGGAAGCCAGAAAATGTCAGTAAGGACTTGGGCCCTGTTCTTGCCGACTCATGAACACAGCTAGTTCAGCCAGGGAACCTGAGTTGGCATTGGCTCAGTGATACATCAGCTGACGCCCGCATCACTCCTCCCACAGTCTCACGATTCTTCATCTAACATGGCGGCCTATTTAAGTCAGTCGGGATACTCACTTCCTTTCAGCCTCCACCTACCACCCCAGCCTCCACCCCAGCCTCCACCTACCACCCCAGCCTCCACCCCAGCCTCCACCAGTTGGTTTCCTTCTACGGAGGGTTTGGTACTGCGTAACTTACTCATTGCCATAGGTATTACTATTAGAATGTTACAGTGTTATTGTTATTACTAGAACCTGATATTGTATGGTATTGTTGAACATTGTTTCTTGAATAAATAGTTCAACTAAGATGTGGCATTTCCTGTCTGAGCAAGTATTACAATACATATCTGCCTTTCAGTTTACATGAAAGGATCGGTGTTGAATCAAAGCTGGAGTGAGAATGTTCCCCACAGCACATCATTGTATCAATTCTAATTACACATAACATTGTTTTAATTCAATAGCTGATGCACAAACCTAACTTGGTGGTAGAGATGAAGACGGGGATAGGATGTATGTTGCATTGGTTTTCAAGTAGGAACCCTCCATCTTAGATTTTTAGTTGATGAGCCCAATCCATCAACAGAATGGTCAACATTAAATGTCAACCTCATCTTTACCAGACCAACCTCCTTCCCGATCACTTTGGGCCCAGCTGGGGTCTATCCTCTTCAGGCAGGGCCAGGGGACACTCCGCATCCTCTGGCTTTGCCTTTGATGGTTTGGGTTCAGGCTTCGCCACGGATCCCACGGAGGAGAAAACCGAGATATACACTTACCAGTTTTATGGATTCAAATGTAAAGAGCTGTTTCTTTGAGTGCGCCGCGTGACAAATCCACATAGTAATTATGTGCTGTTGGGCTCCTCGGCTGAAATAAACCATGGTTTTGTTTCCAGTCACCTTCATCCAAAGCAAAGAGTTCACAAAAGGGGAAGCTGTGGTCGTGTCTGTGACCATTCTGGGATGAGATCCTTGGTCTATCATTAACGCTTCCATTTACAAAGAGGTCATAGACAGAGAACAACGGAGTCATTGGCTGAAGGCTGAACCGTCTCTGATGATCCTTTTGTTTCCCATGTGAGATATAACGGTAGACTACTGGGTGTGTCCTGAGGGTTTCCGTAGTGATGGATGGCATAACATGAAACATGAGAAGTGGCTACATATGCTAACAGATTAACTTCAACAGAGAAAGAAATGGATCTTGGCTTGGATATGAATCTCCCGGGGGATACGTCAATCATAACGGTGAATTGATGAGAGTAAACAAAATCCTTTTTAAAATGACAGCCATAGACTCAGTTTCATCAGTTTAGCTTTTGATTGAGGGTGTTCATTTTGCTACGGCTCTGAGACAAAAGGCCATCACATTTTTAAGGAATTGGAAGATCATATTCAACCTGTATCGGATTAAAAAACTATTAGCATATCAAGCGTGTCAGAGAAGCTTCCCCATCCGTGTGTAATGCTGCCACTCGCATTGATGGAGGGGCTATATTAGCACATGTGAGTTGACATCCCACCGTGATGAATAGAGCTGATAAAAGGGTCTCTCTCAGGTGGCATTTAGAGGAGACCATAGATGAGATGGGAGGGTCTAAAACAGCTCCTGAAGGGTGCATGCATAGTGTTTTGTTTACAGTGTGTGTGTGTGTGTGTGTGTCAGATTGGAGGGCCGTCTTGGCGCGGATGGCACTATGTTACGGTACAGAGTGGGAGCTCGGAGTGGAGAACCTAGACTCATTACTTGGGCCTCCTGAGGGCTGCTCAGTGCATCCAGAGCCGGTCTACTTCAAGTATGCGCTGGCCTGACCTGCTGTCCAGTGTTTATGGAGACATCACTTCATTAGCTGTGGACTGTGCTGGACGCACATAAGGGCCCACCATCTGCTCCCTGATCCAGGCCAAGGTTAAATATTCTCCAAGAAACAGGGAGAGAGATAGAAGTGGTGAAAGATAGAGGTGGAGAGAGATAGAGGTGGAGATGCAATCAAGGGGGAAAAATAAGTTTGGAGAGTGAGGGAAAATATATTTACAAAACGGATGGACAGAAGGTGAACAATATGAAGTACATAAACAAAGATAAATAGAACATTTTACAAATAGGTAATGAAAAGAGGCAACTAGGTGTCAGTGAATGGATAGAAATATAGGGAATTCTGAATGCACAGTATATTTAAACAGGCAAAATGGGAGTGTGAGCATTAACTTAAAACAAGTTCAATGTTGAGACAACCAGACAAATGGGCGCAACTTCTGAGGATGAAAAACTAAAAAAGAAGTGCTATTTTATTTTGCTCTACATACAGTAATCCCTACAAACACAGAGCATACCGTATATACACAGACCGTGTCCATAATGTATAAACACAGACCGTGTCAATACTGTATATACACAGACCATGTCCATAATGTATAATCACAGACCGTGTACATAATGTATATACACAGATCGTGTTCATAATGTATATACACAGACCATGTCCATAATGTATATACACAGACCGTGTCCATAATGTATATACACAGACCGTGTCCATAATGTATTTAAACAGACCATGTCCATAATGTATATACACAGACTGTGTCCATAGTGTAATACATAAAGAAGTCCATGTATATACACAGAATATTTACATTAAGTTTATCCGTGGAGCATGTCCACACTAAAAGACTGAAGACATATGTGACATGGTTGAGTATTTATGCTCTTCAGAGCGAGAGAGAATATTAGCAGTTACTGAAGAGTACAAGGAAAGAAGATTGTATTTGTTCAGGCCTTGAGATAAAACTAAAGATGGCAGATCGTTTTCAGAGAAGTAGGTACTATAAAAGCACCACTGTTTACAAACGATAAACCACATACCTTTTTTTCCTATTTCATACCGCAAATAAACAAACAAGAGTGCTTCCCTGTAAGGTTAATGGAAGGGTTGGAACCCAGTTTGGGTGTGCGTGTTTGTGGATCAGAACAAGTGCCCATATAGGACGCTTGCAGTATTTCAGTATTCTACTTCAGAATACCCCAGACCAAACTGGATCAGCTCTTTATATTTTCCATTACGTAAGAGTAACTAGGAAAACAATTACAGGTGACCATTGTTTTCCGGCTGTCATGCTAATGTATTCGATACATTAAGAGCAGTCGAGGAAGTCGCAAAAGCCGTTCCTTCCCACGATGATGCTTAAACAAGCATTAGAGCTCCAGGAACCATCTGCGCCTCCAACAAGTTAACTCAGACCCTCTGTGCCCCTGAGAGCGCCGGGCAGAGAGGAGGGGATTAATTGCCTTCACAGGCGGTGTTGAGTAATGCCATTAGCGAGGCCACGATCCCTCCCACGAGTCAGAGTGCGGAGATGCAATTAAAACATGGCCGAAAAATCTTAGCTGTGTATTCTTTCAGTGACTCGTCCTGTTTTTGAGAAGCTGACGCATTGGATGTGATTACAGGGGGGGAATGAGTGGTCCGCTAACAAGCCTCTGCCTCTGAAAGACGGCAAAGTCGCCGTAACATAGCGCTTTTAAACGGCTACGTCAGAAACAAAACTGGGAACAAAGGGAATCGCTTGTGGTTTCCCTCGCTCCGGAGATACAACGTGCCGAGCTAAAAGCCAAAGCACATCCATCACATACACGGATGTGGGAATGTTCCCGCTAACGGCACACCTTTGTACAGCCAGAGCTGCTACCGGCACTTTCATCATGTCCTCCTCTAAAAGGAACAGATATGCACGGCCATTACGATTCAGGGGTGAGAGAGATCACACATCAAATTAAGTCTGATTTAAGGTCATTAAAGTAGAATCTGTCCAGGACACCAAGGACCCGGGTGTTTTTTCTCCAGGGACTGCATCTGGCCTGACCTTGGCCCTGATCCCCTAGTGCCGATGCATTCTAATCTCGGCATTTATTTCCACCCATTTTACCTTCCATGGCAACCGTCTAATCACTAATGACGTGTGTGTGTTGCGGTACGGATGGCATTTTTCCTTCCTCTACTTTTCTCCGGGCAAGCGCCGATCTTCCAGCAATCTCCATTTACATGAAAAGCAATTACAGCGAGGCAGGGGAGAGCGTCTCGTTCCAAAGCAGAAACAAAGGAATGCACAGGAACGTAGCCCAGCGCTCTGAAACGGAGGAACTGTATGGGGATACGCAGAGCCACAGACAGTGTCGGACCACTGAACAATTGTCAGTTTTGATAAAACCAAAATTTTCCTTTCAACACACCTACACAGACAGCCACTTGCGGTTGGTATTCATTTAGAAATGAAAGCCGAGCTATGTTGTGGTCTTTTCTGAGTGAGAATTAATAGGTACGTAACTGAGCGATAGAACTCTAGTGGGCTGAGACTAGAAGTTCCCCCCCGGTTCTGATCAAAAGAAACAAAACAATTGAAGAAAACACATTTGCGGAAACCTCATGAGACCTCACCCAGAGGAGAACAATTCACTAAATGTTCCCCAATTCAAAGTGTACAAAAGATAAAAATACGATTTGGAAACCCAACGGAATCACTGTGCACGGCGGACGCAGACACACAACCACGCAACAAAGAATTATTCCTATTGTCAGTATGTGGAAAAAAAACAGCTATATTTGGAATAATCGAAAGCAAACTGCAACGTAATCCGCATGGAGAGACGACGGCTGGGGTTCAGGTGAAAACGCGGGTAGGGGGAAATGAGCAGAGACAGCTAGGGCACTCTGTGGGGAGACCGTGACACCGCCTGACCACCTGTCAGCCTGGGTTTGCTGCCTGTCAGCCAGCACAAAGAACGGAACACTTAGCTACGGATGGGACAAGGTATGGGTGACGTAGCTGAGGATGGAGTAAGGAGTGGGTGATGAAGCTGGGGATGGAGTAAGGAGTGGGTGATGTAGCTGGGGATGGGACAACGGCTGGGTGGCGTTGCTGAGGATGGAGTAAGGGGTAGGTGACAGAGGTGAAGATGTGACTAGTGGTGGATGACGTAGCTGACAATGGGACAAGGGCTGGGTGACGGATGTGAGGATGTCACTAGTGGTGGATGATGTAGCTGACAATCGGACGAGGGCTGGATGACGGAGGTGAGGATGTGACTAGTGGTGGATGACCTAGCTGACAATGGGATGAGGGCTGGGTGACGGAGGTGAGGATGTGACTAGTGGTGGATGACGTAGCTGAGAATGGGATGAGGGCTGGGTGACGGAGGTGAGGGTGTGACTAGGGGTGGATGACGTAGCTGAGAATGGGACGAGGGCTGGGTGACGGAGGTGAGGATGTGACTAGTGGTGGATGACGTAGCTGAGAATGGGACGAGGGCTGGGTGACGGAGGAGAGGATGTGACTAGTGGTGGATGACGTAGCTGAGAATGGGATGAGGGCTGGGTGACGTTGCTGAGGATGGAGTAAGGGGACAGAGGTGAAGATGTCACTAGTGTTGGATACAAACTTAATAAGAAGATTTGCAATATTTAGGGGAAAATAATTCTCCTTAGGACATTAGTTGGGAATTTATTTCAATCTTCCTAATCACAAGAGTTGCCCACTTACACATAATGCTAACGTCAAGGGAATATTGCCAAGCAAGAAAAATGTCTCCACTGATTGCACTGTATCTAATCTTAGTTGAATAACCTACCTACCTAGCGGTTTCATCAAATTGCTAAGATTTTCATTAAAGTATTCAAATATACCCAAAATGAAATTGTGTTTACCCCCACTAGTGATGTGTTTTGTGATCCAATGATTAATCATGTATGTATATGTCCGTAATATATCTGCAGTAGTAGTGGAATCATCATGGTTTGCAACATTTACTCACCATAAATAAATGTTTGTACATACAAAAGATCATTCTAAAAAGCTTCTGTTGCCAAATAGAAAGAAGCACCGTCCCTCTTTTCCATCAGTGGCACTCAGAGAAACGCAATCAACTTTGATCAAACATGCAATAGCAAATGGAGGGAAACAAAATCCATCAGTCATTTCCTTTTAGCTAACATTCTGCACAGTTCACCCCCATTTTTCACCCCAAGGAAAAATGTGCCATCTAAATAACTGTTTTAATATTATTTCCGAACATACACACATATACATATACATATATACATATACACATCTGCTTACATTCAGCTAGGTTCATTTAAATAATATTTTCACCTGAGTTGCATTTTGAAGACTTCTTGAAATATAATAGGAACGTACTAGGTTTCCTGCTGTTGTGGGAGCGGAAACTACCTCACTGACCGAGTTTTACCAGATAACTGGACCTCTGCTCTCTGACCTAAGGCCTTTTGTGAGGCTCACCTAAAAAAAAAAATGCTGATTTTGCTTTTTTTTTGCCTGACCTGAACCGGCTGTAAAAATGCACGTGGAACACAAAAACCTACTTTCTTCACAATTTACTGTGTCTGCAGTGCGACTAATGTAACGCATCGGCAGATAACCGTTGTTGGAGCTAAGAAACAAAGCAAACAAATGTCTCCTTTCACCAGTGCGAATCAAAGAGGTTCTAAAAGAGGCATTTGCTCGCTAATGACCAGTCACCAGTGAAGAACGCATCCACTGGCAGAGAGACAGGACGTCTTGTGTGCTTGTGAAATAAAGTTGAACTAACAACACTAACAACTTACAAATCACATCGTGGGGAACCTGGGCCGGGGGAGAAGTCGAGCGGCTACCAATGGACCCTTACGATGTGATCCCACCACACACGTTGTCACCGCACAAACGCTCACGTCCTCCCGTCTGCGATCACAACAGAGCTGTTGCCCTCAGGCCCGTGCGGAGTCAGCCACGACAGCCACGCCCTCCAAGGATTTAACAATCGTCTTCACCAGGCACCGAGGAGGAGGCCGCTGTTTTGTTAACAAGATTACAGGTCAGCTCCGGAACAATCCGCTGAAGGAAGTTGGCATCAAGACAACAGGTTACATGGGTAAATGGTTACCATAAATACGCACTTTAATCAGCGGTAAACTCCTAACGTGGTACAGACACACGGGTGCACCTCTCCATTCAACCCCCACCCCCGCCCACCCCTCTCCCCCCTCCCCCCTCTCTCTTACTCTCCCTCTAGCTGCTGTTCAGGAATATTCATGGCCACGGAACATCCACGGCCCTGCTCAGCCTTCGCATCCAGCAGAAAGTCTGCACGGACTGTCCATTTAGGGGTTTGATTAATGCACCGCTGTTGCCTGCGTGAGCCGCTGAACTACTCCCTACCCAGCGGGCCACCGGAGTCCTCGATTTATTCTGTGTGTTTGTGCTTTGTTTTGGTCCCCCCCCACCCCCCACCCTGCCGGTCCCTATTGACCAGTGAGAACCGGGCTTTGGTTGGATAAGATGACCCCTCCACCCGGTCAGTGGGTTACCCGAGGGGTCGGGTGGTACTGCAGAGTCCCGGGTCAGTTAACGTCCCAAACGGATTTCCAATACATGGCTCCGTGCACTCTGTTAATCGCACCCCGTCGTAATTCATGGGTGTGTTTGTAAGGAAATACTTCGGAGCAGATGTTTGCCCGACAGACGTCAATAATCACAGAAACCTTCAATTATGGCGCGCCCTATAGGGAGGGAAGATTAAGCATTACTCTGAGTCAATTGACAGAAGATTGAAAAGATTCCCTCATTATAAGGAGGGATGGTTATTATTCCCATAACTCACTGCCCATTAGCAGTCTATCGTCGCGCTGACAGAGAGGGCGTAAACACCTTCTAGGCGTGCTCACATGGCGTGTATTTGATTATACCTGTTTAAAAGCAAGAGGCATTCAGAAACTGGAGTGGGGGGGTGCACATTTACTGTCTGAAAGTGATTTGCATATTGTCTCTAGGTGGGGCCAGGTTCTGTGTGGGAGCTAATTGGGCATTATCAATCACCACATAACAGTGATTACGTTTGATCACGTCCTTGTTCCTTTTGGCGGGTCTCTCCTCGACGCGATTGCTATGAACAGATCTAACGGAGGCTGCTCTGTGGGTACCACACACATTGGCCTGGGTCTCAGTGTCTTCATTCCGAATAACGTTGTGTTAGTCGCATGGTGTCTGGGGCCAACGTATGTGAATGTCTTTTGAAATGGCAAACCGTCCCTCGTGACCATTGCCGAATACTGCAAGGTTTAGTCACAAACTCGCATTCTACTGCTTGCGCGTTTCGATGGA
The DNA here is from genome assembly GCA_016801125.1 of Novumbra hubbsi. Classification (NCBI taxonomy): domain Eukaryota; kingdom Metazoa; phylum Chordata; class Actinopteri; order Esociformes; family Umbridae; genus Novumbra; species Novumbra hubbsi. Next base: position 54,669 of record JACXGK010000443.1, read on the forward strand.
TAGTATGTCTTTTTCATCGTAATGTTGTTGTTTTTTGCTGAATGGATGTGTTCATCCCAGCTCCTCCTGTATGATGTGGACCGGATTTGAACTTCCATCTTGACAAAATACAGTGATGCAGGCATTCCCTAGAATGCCGTCTCTCCCTGTTCAGTCCCCCATCCACGGCCCGTAGGTTGGGTGAAGATGCTTGGGGATTGTATATGTGTGTGTTTGTGTGTGTGAGTGTTTGTGTGTGTGTGTGTGTGTGGGGAGCTGTCAACCTATTCCTCAGCCTGCGGTGCTGTCAGGCTGTGGTGCTTCAAAACCCTGACAGGGTGTCCCCAACCTCACCTTTCAGTGAGAGATGTCTGAACTCAGCCCTCTTTCAGGATACTAGTGTGAGAGATAAAATCTCTGAACTCAAACCTCTCTCAGGATAAGAGTGGGACAGATGCGGTGTTAGCAGTGTGTGTGTGTGTGTGTGTGTGTTGCAATATTGTACCCCGGCAGCTACAGTGGTTTATCCCACTTGGGTCTCAGTACCAAAACCATAGCCACAGCCAGTAAGTCACAGAAAATGTCTATAATTCAAGACTGAGTCTGAATATTAATTGAGCTTGTTTGATCCAGCACCATAGGTGACAGCTTGTACATTAAACATTTGTTTTGCAGACCACCATGGGACCTAATAAGAAGCAATAGTATGCTGCCCGCTTCCGACGGACTTATGAAGACCAGTCCATTAAATAACAGAGAAAACCTGATGAAATGTGGATGGGTTACTGTCTCCCTTGTTTTACTTTACTTTACCTTTAAAGGGACTGTCGGCAGTGTGTTTGGTTAAACTTGGCTGGGAAATCAACGAGGAGCAGCTTGCCCCACATTGTCTAGTGGGTAATTGAAATATTTAAATCACAAGCGTTTTCATGGCAAATTTCCCTTTTTATGAAAATTGATCCGGCAGGTAGGATCCAATCTATTGTGTGAATCTGTGTGCTTGATGTGCCAGATGATGTGCTACATTCAGGAACACGGTCAGTGCTGTCATTATTATCAGAGCCTGGCTAACTGCCCAATTCGCACAGCAACTTGAATGAGTTGAATAAACAACCAGTCAGTTTGAACAAATGTCAAGCTGGCTTGGCTTTTTCAGACTAATGATAACACGTCACTTTATATTTTGGTTACTTATTTTAGAAACTCAGTGTGGGAAACTTTTTTTTTTATCATAGCCATGCTAATCTAATGACCTATCCACTTATAGCCATGACCGAGGCCAGCAATGCAAACTAAATAGCCTACTACTCCCTATTATGTTACAGGTGATTTATTCATATGTCTTTGTCTGTAGGTATCAATGGAAGCCCAACTATTAGGATGTTTGGGTCGTGTTCATTATTTGGTTTGTTAAAACAAATATATCTCATAGTAATAATCATTTGAAAACTATGAGATAAATGAATTTTGAAAAACAATTTTTTTGTGCCCATTTTCAGATTCTCCACAAATGAAGCTAAACAGCAAGTTTAAAATGAGGTATACAATCAATAATTTCATTTTGATGAGTCTGCCACACTGATATGTCTGTCAAAAACAGATTTACTTTAAAACACACCATTTGAATGGTGGACCCTAAGAGAGAAATTGAAAACAAAAAAGATAACAGTAGCTCAAGCTTGCCATATGCTGGCACAGCAAACACAGCCACATAGCTATGCAAAGGCTATTTACTATTTGTAAACACAGCCTGGAAATTGATAGTAATGGAACCTCTGATCGAAGCTAATTGACTTGTTTAAATGCTAGAGCTTTTGATTTGCCACTTAATGGACATGATGACACAGAAGAATCAGAGAACTCAGTGGTTATGAGATTATTGTTTCCTGAAGTGCAATAAAATACCCCATAGAAGCTGCTACATTATTTAAAGACATGTCCAAAACCTGATCCATACAAAACTAGATAAGGTATGTTCACCCCAATTGAAATGTACTAACTCAATTCATTGTATTCAGTTTTGAAAAACCATTTCTTATCAGGTCATTGTTGGTGACGTGATTAAGGCAACTCCCATTTTGATGTTTATCCCGGTGTTGTTAGTAATGTTGTAGTAACCAGCTAGTTTACTAACTTTATGCCAGAATGTATCCCATAACTTTTCATCTTGCATTTCGTGGCATTGCATGTGTATTCCGGGTTTATGGCTTCTTTATTATCTCGTTTCCTCTTCTTCTTCAAACGTTTTAGTAATGCTACTGTAATATTTTTTGAGTTAAAGGTTTAACTTAATTTGTTTGCACTGCTGCACACTTCAACTTACATGCATACATGCCCCCAACACACACTTTACCAACAGGCCCTGGGAATGTTTTGAATGACACAATGTCTTCGCGACAAAACAGCCGCAGACCTGCACCATCATATTGACATCTTGTGAGAAGACAGAGATTTGGAGATTGGAGATTTCATGCACATGTTTTTAATATGCGCTATCTACTTAGGAACTATGCTTATAAAGAAGAGGATAGTTACTCAAAAGATTGGGAAGCCTTTCCTTCCAGGTGATAGTCACCTTTCCTTCCAGGTGATTTAGTCACCTTTCCTTCCAGGTGATATAGTCACCTTTCCTTCCAGGTGATATAGTCACCTTTCTTTCAGGTGATATAGTCACCGGTCAGTAAGAGGGTCAGGCTTCTTGGAGCAGGGTTACAAAACACTTTTCTTTAGTCCGACAACCCACCCTCTCTCTCCCCACTCAACCAAAGAGTGATATGAGCAACCTAGCTCATTTGTAAAGCCTATCCAATGTCAGTGATTAAATACTGTGTGGTTTGTAATTCCCCATTTTATAACCTATCATACATGGTGGTATGCATAGAAACCAAGCAAACAAAGGTTAATTTTGGTTAAACGTTTCATGTACCCCATAGAGATGTATATGGGCAGCTAACCCATTACTTGGATGTACAATTTACCTGTCCAGGAGAAATATGTTGAACAGCTTGCTTTCAGGTCTAAATCAGCTTAAAAGCGATGACCAAATTGATTTCAGTTTTCTTCAGAGCTGTATCTGGACACTTTAAGAAACATATTTCCCAAACACCCTTCATAACATAATTTGCATTTCCTGCCTTTCTATTGTGGAAATCCAGTTTTGTCTGTCAGTCAATTACTGTCAGTTGTATTGTCAGGTGAGTGGGTAGAATGTTTATGAGATGGTAAGGGTTCAGAGTCTTGTAAATCAATCACTAACACTGGGAGTGTTAAGGGGAGGCAGCAGAATTGTAATGTACAGCAATGGTTTTCAGAATATCACAAATAGTAATTTTCACAAAGTTTGCTGCCTCAGGTTTTATGATAGCAATTTGCAATTTGCATATACTTCAGAATTGCAGATGAATTGCAAAACATTGCAAAGTCCCTAAAATGAACTTAATCCTAAAAAACATTTTCACTGCATTTCAGCACGGCTACAAAAGGACCAGCTAACATAATGTCAGTGATCGGCTCGTTAACACAGGTAAGAGTTTTGACAAGGTTAACAAGGCTCTCATGCTGATTGAGTTAGAATAACAGGAAGGTGGGGTTCGAAATCATTGTTCTTCCTCTGTCAACTATGGTTACTTTCAATGAAAAACATGCAGTCATCATTGCTTTGACCAAAACAGCTTTACAGGCAAGGATATTGCCACTAATAAGAAAAGAGGTTCAACAGTTGTGAAGAAGGCTTCAGGGCGATTAAGATGATTGAGCTGCAGGATCGGGGCACCACCAGTGCAGAGCTTGTTCAGGAATGGCAGCAGGCAGGTGTGAGTGCATCTGCACGCACAGTAAGGGAAAGACTTTTGAAGGATGGCTTGGTGTCAAGAAGGGCAGCAAAGAAGCCAAGTAACATCTGACAAAAATATTTTTAAGATTATTAAACACTGAGGCTGCAAACTTTGTGTAAACCAATACTTGTGTCATTCTCATAACTGTTGGCCATGGCTGTAGTCATTAGCCAAAAAGTGTATTTTGTCAAATAAAACAGCATTCCCTCTGTAGAAGAACTGACTACAGGTGCACTCGAGAGGCAACTGTCAGAAACAAACTCCATGAGGGTGGCATGAGTGCCCACAATCCTCTAGTGGGAACTGAGGTCCCAGCACAGTACCGTGCTGCTCGATTGGCATTCGCCAGAAAACACAAACAATTGCAGGTGCACTATTGGCGCCCCAGTCTCTTCCCAGATGAGAGCAGGTTCACAATGAGCACATGTGACAGAGTCTGGATATGCCTTGTTGAACGTTATGCTGCCTGCAACATCATCCGGCATAACCGGCTTGGCGGTGAGTCAGTGATGGTCTGGGGAGGCATATACTCGTAGGGTTGCACAGACCTCCACATGCAAGCCAACGGTACCCTGACTGCTGTTGAAATTCCTTTGACTCATCTTCCGACCTTATGCAGATTCACTGGGCCTGGGGTTTGGTGCAGGACAATGCCTGGCCTCATGTGGCCAGAGTATGTAAGAATTTCTTGGATGACAAAGGCGTTGATTCCATTGACTGACCCTCACTTTCCCCAGACTTGAATCCAATTGAGAACCTCTGGGATGTATTGGTGCATCCAGGGCTGCCTAGTAGCACAACAGACTGACCAGGAGCTCACTAATGCCCTGATCCAAGTCTGGGAGGAGATCCCCCAGGACACCCTCCTTTCGTCTCCTCAGGAACATGCCCAGACGTTGTCGGGCCCCACGTTCCATAGAGGCACGTGGGGGCACACGGGGGCCATACACACTATTGAGTCACATTCTGAGTTTCGGTGATGAAAATTGCCTAGTTGGAACAGCGTGTGACTTTTATTGTTTACTTAGATTTTTGGTTTGAATCCAGCCCTTAATCGGTTGGTGATTTCGGTTTTGTGGGATATTTTTGTTAAGATTAGCTGTCAGAAACAAACAGGGCCAGTGAAGCTGAACTTAGAGAGAGCAAGCCAGGCTGGGGTGATAAAATGTTAATTAGTACATTCCAGAGTAGGGCCATGAGTCAAGAGATCAAGGGGGGAATAGGGGGACCTGGTTTATTGTCTGTTGGCTTATCACACTGACCCTGATGGGGACAGGGAACACAGGAGGGGAGTTTGAACACAATTTAGGTGATATCTCTGGGCAGACTTCCTGGCACCAGCACCCCCCCTTCAACTGTCCTCTTCGTCTACCTCCGAGGTCACCAAATGGCCCCACGATCAGAGATGGGGTCTGCAAGAAAAGGACACGCCCACCCAGGAAGCCCACTCAACAGATTACATCCAATGATTGAGGGGTGGGAGGGGCTGTATATAAACTGTGTCCAGGTGAAAGTAATTCAGATCTTGTCTACTGTACTGTGGAAAACGATCTCCAGATAGCTATCTGTAATAAAGGTGTTTAGTTTGGAAAGACTTGAACCGCGTGGACATTCTCTGATTCGGACCCGGGGAAAGCAGATTTTATAACTCAACAGTTTCCATTGACCATTGTTAGGTAATTGTTGTTTGTTTGCTTTTAACAAATTTCACAATGTACAGTAAAGATATTGATCTTTCATTGAGACATGTGTGATTTAAGTGTGCCCTTAAATCTTTTGAGCAGTGTATATTTTAGCTGGTAAGACGACAGTAGTCCTAGCTTGCTCGTGTCTGACAGAATAGATAGTGGGAGAGAAATCATGTGAATCGCATACTAGTTTTAGGAGTGATAGAGGCACAAGCACATCTTTCTCTCCTTTATCACATTGGTCTAAAGATTATAAGCCAGCCCAACCTAAAAAGCCTATCTGGTGTTTTTTTACAACAAAATGGCAACTCCAATTATCTCTGTTACCTTTCTCAAATGTGTTCAAGTAGGGGAAAGAAACACAGCAAGAAAGAACAACCATTGTCAATGTGCAGTGTCTGGCTTGCAATTTAATGCTATTACACAGTATACACAGTGCCATTCTCTAGCTTCTTGGAACAGGCTAACATTCATCTATATCCAGAGGACAATATAAATGCTGTAGTGGTCTTAAAAATTACGGCATCTATCACTAGGACATTGATTCATCCCTGTTTTTTCTCAACTTCGTCTGTCATTTTCCAAGGACAATAATATAGATATTGATGACGCAGCAACACAAACCAGTCACTTCACCTTATAACTTCTATCTACAGCTAGGCTATTTATTTACAGACTAAGAAAACTTAACTCCTAAACTCAAAACTAACAATTTCAATATGTTTCTTCTGGAATATATTGCCCTTGTCCTATGACGGCAAGAATAAGGGTAGACCAAATTATTCAACTTCTCCAGCTGTTTGACAGACAGTTAATTTAACATCATAATACAGACTGTCTTTATTTGACAACCAGACAGGACCACCATCAAATTTACATTACAGACACAGCAGAGACCAATGTGTCTTAAGCATCAAGGGTTCAAGGAGCCTGTGTAGGAAAACATTTCCAATGTTGTTAACCACCGTTGAAAAAGTTAGATGTATTTACTAACAAACTAACAGTCGGGGAAGTGTACAAACAACATACAAAATAGGTCAATCCCATCGTTCTCTGTCACACTTTCCCTGTGCACAACCAATATATCCTAAATAAAATACAACACTAGGAAAAAGAATACAATAAAATGACAGACATGTGGTTCGATATGAAGCCTCTTCCTTTTCTTTTACTGAGCTAAATGATTATAAATCTGACACTGACAGTTTTCCATTATTTTTGCATGTTGCAGACCAGAACATTATGCTTTGGAGACACTAAGAGCAATGCCATCAATATTCATATCAGATCCTTATAAAAGCACGAACTTGTCAGCATTGAATCATAGGAATATAGAGCAGCCTTCCATGGTTCTTGTTTCCTGGGGCAGGCTCTTGAGATGAAGAGAAGGGCTGTGCGTGGCCTGATCAACTGATTTAAAATTACTGTTATATGCATCCGTTTGAACATCCAATTCATTGCTCTCAAGAGGGCCTGTGTCTTTGATATTTGTCTTTATTTGTCACCATGAGCAGATGCTCCGACCACATTATAAGTGGTATGGGGCAATATTGACTGTTAGTACTCACAGTACTTCCCTCCATGTTAGATCATAAGAGGCAAAACATCATAGCATGGATGCAGCAAGTAAACCGGAAAACGGTGACAAACAGGGACAAAACGGACACAGGGGTTGAACATGTTCGAATGACAATGTAATGACTGACATTACTGGGCGGCAGTTGTGGTTTAGTCACCCAAGTGGCAACACAGGCAATTGTTTTATGTTATCTTCCGTTGAAGGGTCTCATGAGGATAGGTTGAAACAGACAGGGAATAAACAGTACTTAAACGCCAAGGGGCAAATTCACCGACACTACTTAGGTGCCTCTGTAACGAATTCAAAACCAATAATCTCATTATGCTGCTATTGGCATTCTGTGCCACTGGGTTCCTCTGTTCTTACTGAGGCGCGAACACGGAGAGGCTGCTTCCTTCTCTCCCTGGCCAGTCTCTCTGGAAAACAACATGCCAGTCGAGCCTCTCATCTCAACATGCTGCCTGGGATCTGGACACTGCGATTTCCTTAATGACTATCCCCGCTGGGCAAGCAGTAGGGCGGCGGAGGCATGGTACTGTCAGCCAGGGCAATGGGCCAGCGCCGGCCTTGCTAAGTGTTGGTCCAGATAATTAACGAAGCCTGTCCCCCCACCCCACGCCACCATCCCCCCGGGAGGCAGAAAGGACCTCCCGGGATAGGGTGGACCGAGCCGGACCAAACAAACCTCAGGTCACTCTCGCAGATGAACAATGTGCGCTTGTATGCACGTGGACAGCTTTCAGGAAGGTCAAACCGAGGCCTCACTCCCTTGAGGCCACTGGTGAAAAGTGAGAGGTATTGAGAGGCCGAGCCAAACAAACTGCCAATCCCCACGGAATAGACAAAACTGGGCTATTCAGAGACACCGGACCAACTGCACAGAAGCTCCCACCAGGATGTTCTCAGATCCTACCCCCCGCATCTAAAATCAACAAATTGAGACATCTGAGCTCGGAGACACAACGGGCTGGTCCGCCTGGCGCTGTCATCAACATATGTCGGCTTCGTCAACAGATTTCCTTCTTTGGACACACTGCAACAGCATAAGACACTTGGACTTGTCTGAGGCATATGATTCAGGTGAATCATTTTATTCATAATTACATTAATAGGTAGGTCTAACAAACCCTTAAAAGGGCAAATGCCTTAAAGGGGCACATGACTGCAAATATTTACAAGAATGAATTAAACAGTAACACTACCTATACCCTCCTCCTCTTCCCTTATAGAATGAGACCGGAATAGTATTAACTAGTTCACAGGGTTTTAGGGTCGGGGTTTAGTACAGCAACTGACTTAAAACTTAAAACCAAATCAAAAATTTTAAATTTGGTCCCTTTAATGCAAAGTTTTACACTCTGTGTATTTTCCAAGTTATTTACGAGGTGTATGATGTCCTTAACACCCAGCCAGCATATCACATAAATGGCAGATTTTACAGAAATTAAGGGTATAAATGCATACCTATCAAAATGTTAAGCCCTCATGACTACAGCTTCCAATAGCATTTTCTGCCAATTTATGAGAAAGTTCTTTATGAATTTACAATAACAAATCAACATTCAGATCTCGGTTGGCATTATGTGGACACAATTGTCAGTACCTCACAAGTTTGTTTTTATATTTGCCACCGTTTTTATTTTTACACTTTAAGCAGATCACTGATCTGGAACAGCACCTCCCAGCCTACAATGGCATTGTGACAATACTAAATGACAGGTGTACCTCGATCAAGGGTATGTCTCGCCCACTCAATGAGGCGCTGGATGAAATTACTATCACTGTTCCAATGTCTGGTTTAAAGAAGAGGCAGAGGGCATTGACTCGGCTGGTATCATGAGGAAGAGTCTCTCTGACATAGCTCTGACTGACTTGGGTTCTCTCACCTCGATCATTGATTATGTTAGAGACAAAGTCAAGTCAGAGTCCTAGAGGAAAGTCGCAGGGAAATACGTTTAGAGACAGCATCTGCTAAAGATGCTGTCCGGTGCATTGCCTGCCTTGTGAGTGGAACTAGAAAAGGGTGAGGGCGAAACAGTAAAGAAGAGGAAGGAAAGGAAGTTGAAATAGCATAATTATACTAGTAGTAAGTTATCATATTAAAGAAACAAGATCATTAAGAAAGTCTTCAAGGGCAACAAGTGGACAATAGATGATAATAACAGTAATCTGGAATGAATAAGTGACATTGACAGCATAGAATTGAAAAGAGGAAAAAATACACTTGATCAAGGGGGAAGAAAGAAAATCTCCAAATGACACAAAACATACAGTAGATGAGAGAGAGATCACAATGTAGCTGGGTTTTCTTTGGTTATCCATGTTTTGGTCAGAGCTAAAAAGCCAAACTGCTGAAGGGCAGCATAGGCTTAGAGGAACCAAACTCTCTTTGCAGCCAATTGACAGTTCCAAACAATGCTAGTGGGTTATACCGCTGGTAACACAGACCAATAAGGATGTAGAGTGGGGTGGGGAGTGTCTTTAAGAAATAAGAATATGAGCAAACAGGGATTGCAAGGATACAAAAGCACAATACAGGAAAATTTAGTTTTGAATTGTTTTAAAAATCTCTTCATTAGTATAATGGTTAGATACCTAAGGGTGGAAGTTTCAGGGTTCCTTCCTCAGTTGTGTTCCCCCAACTAATGCGGGAAAACAACTGTAATTTCTTCAGACAACATAATTATTTTGGTGGACAATGACTTCCTTGCACTAGAGGATGACTGCTTAGTTGACGACTTACCTTTAATTATGACACTGATTAGTAAAACAATGACAGAATATCCCTTAAACATACTAGTACCGCTCAAAGGTTTTAGGACACCTGAGAAACTTGTTCAAAGCTATTTATCTGAGCAGTAAGTGTTTCCTTGCAAAAACAATGTAACTTTGTAACAACTGCAAATGAACACAACTACTACAACAAGTAACAAAACACGTATTGTGTTGTCGAAAAGGTGGTATTGTCATACAGAAATGAGAAAAAACTGGGCAAAACTTAAAGGTGTCTTTTGAGGTGCAAAAAAAAACCCAGTAAGGCGTTTACTTACCATTTGGTAATCCGGTATCAAAGTACGCTTCTGGACTGTGAGAAGAAGTCTTACAAGAGTTTAACAAATAGAGTTTGTTGCATCTCATGTCAACACATTCCAAATTGTGTACTCTATTTAGAATTAAAAAAAAGTGGGTAGTGAGATCTAGACAGGGATAGCAAGGGCTCTGTGCAAGGGGGTCATAAATGCAAACATTTTATTTTCAAACGGGCAAAGAGAAAATATTGAAAAGCAAAATGTTTGTTTTGTCTGATTACAGCAACCAAACATAAAAGTAGGCAAATATTTTAATTCAGCAAAAAGTCAAAATGGACGGCCCTTCTGATCGGAATCCGTTGCTCCAAATTAATGTAATAATAATGTTGTTTAATTGCATAGAAAGCATAATATGTGCAGAGTAAACATACAAACCATTTTTAACACACATATGACCTTAACTTAGTTGAAGAAAATCATTCAGCTCTATCTTTAACCTTGTAAGTAGAGTGGTGAGATTAAGGTGTTTCTAGGTGCTAACCTCTACTAACATCTCCTCCTGTTTGACTTTCTTTTTCCATACTCCCCCTCTCTCCTGGGCTTTTAAATGCTGCATAAAACCGCTACCTTTGGTGACGTCTCTGGTTGCCATGGGTGATCTTGTTTTTCATTCTCCAGGTACAGTGTGCAGTTACCACGGTAACTATTTGATTGGTGGAGGCGGCAGCCGGAAGTAATGGTGCAAACTGTGTTAATTCACAAGTTGTCATTACAAGCAGTTGTGGGTGAGGGAAGCTTCTGCCACTGGCATTGCAAACATAATTTTCATCTTAGATAACATTCTTTCACTAAAACAAAAAAGTGGAATAAATTTACACGTTGTAGGCAATCAGCTCCGACAGGATTTTGTGAGTTTGCTAAACATTTGTTGGTATGTTAAGAACCCTCTCAATTATAAAATGTGCAAAACTCAACTCTTTTTGGTTGGTTTAAAGTTTTTTTTTTATACATTCATGTGACAGTGAGCCAAATTTGTTATACTATCAGATGTCCACATACCAGTATAATTGTGTGTGCTTGGAAAGGCAAACAAATTCATTGAATAGTAAACTGGAGAACAGTTTGAGCAAAATTATTGGGATTATTTCATATTTCAAGTTGGAGAGAGATTTAAATAAGCCGTCACAGATAAGGGAGATGGATGGTTGAGAGCTTTGCATCGAGAGCAACTCAGAGTAACTGAATTATGCAGTTAGGGATTTTTTCCTCATTTAATGATAGTTCCCACTCACTTATTACTGAATGTCATAGTTCACTTATTTTATGTTAAAACACACATGTTGTATTTCTCCTTTTTCTATCTCTATTGCTCAATTTCTCCTGAGGATTTTTCCCTTTATTTTTCCTTTTCATCTTTAGTGGTGGATATCTACACAACAAAACAGTGCAAAATAATGTCTATGGTCCCACCCAATTGAGAAAAATAATTTGAAAGATGTCTTTTTAACATCTTTTCATCCCCCCAAAGATATATTTTCATCGTCTTTTCAATGACATTCTCCCTTTACATACAGTGGGGTTCATTAATAATGCTTATTGATCCGTTGTCCCCTTTCATAATTGCCTGGAGGTGCCATTCTGCTAAAAGTGTTCTCTAAGCTACTCACCATTGCAGGTTGGATCTGCACCGTGTCCAGCAGGTGAAATAGCAGCGGAGTGCAGCTGTCAGAAGCGGCTGTAATTGGAGCCCATTGCACCATTAGGTCTGGCCATTAGGCCTGTTATGATCGCTGTCTGTCCCCGACAGAGTTATAGAGGCACGGTCTACATTTGACCTGGAGCGCCGCTCCCAACATGGCCACAGCACTGAGACTTAATGACTTGTCACAAAAACACCTGTGACTCTACGGCGACATCCTGGTGATTCACATCTCTTCATGTGATGTTTGATGAGTAATAGCCTGAAATCTCTTCGGGGAATTTTTAGCTTTCACAGGAGGCAAACATTTGAACAGTTGTATTTCTCCACCGAGGTGACGGTGAGAGATGGAGGCTGGTCGGGAGGTGAAGTCAGATGTAATGGTATGATTATGATCGCATACCATTCAAGTCAACATCTTCATGCGGTGGTGCGAACACTCGGAAACCAAAGCCCAAGGGAGAAACACCTGGCCTGCGTTTTGCAGACAAGGGCCCTTGACTGAAACTCGAATGCTACCCTTGAATGCAGCTCAGCTGCCACCCCCTGACGAGGCACACCTGACTACAATCATGCTTTTTAGGGGGGTGGAATAAAAAGGCCCAAGAGCAATTGCTCTGGACAGCAGAGGAAGAGAAGAGTATAGCTGTAGAACAGTCATTGTGAGGGGAGCCCTGGTGGGCCCAAATCACCGGTGCTGTTTGTGATGGGAAATCAAGGTTTTCTGAAGGCTTCGTACAATTATATGAATATAAACATAATTGTTTCAATAAGTGTGCTGTCACAGAAAACATGAACTGATACTGGATTCAACACTGTGACAGTTGTGTCAGAAAATTATGTAATTATCAACTTTCTGTAGGCTACTTAGCTATCACCCATGTGCAATATATGGGAAGCACTTGTAAATATCACGGAGGAAAACCCCGAAGCCAGTCAGAGGTATATGACATCTGCAGTCCACATTGAAAAGTCACAGGGTCAAAAAAAGCTTTGGACGTCATTAATCACCTGGTGATCATTCATCTGAATAATATGAGAAAAATGCTCTATGAGAGAAGTGCTGGAGTCAAACATTATTTAAATAAAAACTGGTTCCAATGCTTGATTTAGGATGTGATATTAAAAACTGAGAAGCAAATATTCCTGACGTATTAATTACAAATGCAGTGTCTCCAGTGTTTTCAGCAAAACTGTATATGAAAAAGTAATAATCTGGCTTTCTAAAACAACTACATATTCATCCACAGCTCTACACATACATTCAGGGATCGACCAGCTGACATCTCTACAAACATTATAAGACAATTCGTATTGACATTCACCAGCTTGTGAATTTCATTAGTTCTTGATAATTAGGCTGCAGATTCATTTAGTTTAATATGATTTAAAGCATGTTTGGAAAGCCCCATGTTGCGTGTGGCGCAAGGATTTATACGTCATCCATCACGTGATATTGTTGCCCAGATGCAAGCCTTTTGCTTCAGACCTCGTTGAAATTTCTCAGCAAGCCTCAAAGCATTGGCTTGGCGTGTCCCGTCACTAGGTGCCGTGTTCCCAAAGTTCCTCCCCATTGAACCACAAATCAAAAACAAATTCAAAATAACAATGCAGACATTGATTCTAGCTTGGCCATACTGCGGATCTTCAGCCTTCTGTTAGACAGCAGACGACAGTTAGGTCTTTTGTAACAATTAATTCAATTCGGGACCTAGAACGTCTTCCTGTCACTGCGTAGTGTATTACTTTTCTTATTAACACACACTAACAGAGCAGACTTTTGAGCTAGGGGGTCGACGGGACCGATAGATCACTGGTAATTCCATTCCCGGAGTTATAATCAAAATATTAATTGTGCTGCTCTGCGCCCCACAGTATCAATCCATCTGTGAGGAGTGCATTAAATAAAGAGTAGGTTGTACTGTACCTTGGAACCCACTCGCTAATGTTCTGAAGCAATATGCACACACATTTGTCTCCCCAGCTGACAGCTTGTCCTAGCACTGAATTACTCTCCAGAGTTCAACAGTGCTTAAAGAACATTCATTCACTCATGGCCAGACCGGCCTGTCTCTTTCCAGGGCTTCTAAATGGCCCAATATCATGATCAATGACGGGGATATTCTTTTTCTATCTCTCCTTTGGCAGGTGTTTTGTTTGTTCAGCTCAGCATTTTTTGGTGACAGATTAAAGCTATTTAAGATCGCCATAGGCACCTCTTAGTCTCTCTTCCCCTTGAAGGATTGTTACCAGCCGCCATGATAATGTGTCATTACACCGCCGCCCCAAAAACGACCATGACAGAGATGATTGAGTCGACCAGCCTTGGGAGGACACAAGTAAAGATGTCATGCTGCTTTATTTTCTACTAAAATAAAGTCATTTGGAATGTTAGTGTGCGGACCTGCCTTCGGACCTGCCTCCGGACCTGCCTTCGGACCTGCCTCCGGACCTGCCTTCGGACCTGCCTCCGGACCTGCCTTAGGACCTGCCTCCGGACCTGCCTTCGGACCTCTCTTGACCGCAATAGCGTGATCACGGTCCGATTTGCACGACAATACAATATCACTTGCCATTGGCTCTATGCTAATTCTGGGTTTACTGACACACAACCTCTCTCAGAATTCATGTCATAACCAAACCCAGCATGGCAATTACCCAACAGATAATGTCAGTAGCAGAAATGGGACTGTAAGGCTTATTACCGCAATGAACCCGATCTGACCTCACCCTCTCACAAGTAAGGTTATATACATACTCAATATTCCATTTAAATAGGCAGATAGCTGCCGTAGTTTAACATTGCAGCTCCGTGCTCCACAGAGGCCTTCATCCGTTTGTTTCTAAGAGGCAGTGGTTCATCGAGATTGTTCTTACATTATACAGTGATCTACTCTTACATGCTTAATTGGTTAGACAATGTGTTATTCTAAAGACTATGCTAGCTTACAGGCAGACAGGGGAATTAGACTTGAATCTAATGAATTTAAAGTTATCTGTGTATGAGTTTTGAACAGTGGAAGATGTGAGTGGACATTGCATGTCTTTTTACCCTAACTTCCAATCAAAAGCTATTAAAGCCTTCAAGATGTTTCAAAGTTGAGGGAACCTAGCAAAGGAGGCAGAATCTGGGTGGGCCATTTGGGCCATGTAGGCACTTCCTGGCATGTCACCCACCCTGTGAAGTGCTGTTGTTCAATAACTACATTTTCCCTGCACAATATTGTTTTCCTATTTGGCAAGGGATGAAATACATGATACTTTTTCGAACAGAAACTGTAATGAGATCAGATGTTTCTTGACTAGAAAATGTGTGGAACGTTGCATTGTCCCCCATGGGGATCAATGACGGCCCGATGCTTCAGATCCAATGAGACATCTGGCTCCCTGTTTATCTGGGATTACACTTTTTATAAACATATCACTGTTTCATTTGCCGTTTGACCTGCCACTCAAGCAAAAACACTGTGAATATCTCTCTACACGATGTGTATAATTCCACAATCAATTCACAGCCCAGAAAGATGTGAAAGATGAAGATGATCACGTGAGATGGGAATGACTCCGCATACAGCTGTAAAGTTCCCAGGCTCACCCGTCAGGGTGTACCCATGAAAGATCCCAAAGAAGACAGAACCTTTAGGGGGTAGCCCCAGAGAAGTCCCGGAGTTAAGGCTTCTCGCTGGAACCAAACATTGACTCCATCAACCTGGGTAGAAATGAACAAGTGATGTCCCTTCTACATCCCGCTGCACCACCGTTTTAGTCAAGAGACTCCTGAAATCGTCTTCCATTTCATTCAAGGTTTAAGGAGGAGGGGTAGAGCGGCGGAGAGAGGTGTAAAATGTACCCTTATCAATCCGCCGCACACACGGCTCATCTCTGCCCATTTGCGGCCCGCTGACAAAGACTATTTCTGTGTGGAGCACTTCGATCCAGAGACAGACTGTATAATCTTAAAAGTGCAGAGGGTAAAAGGTACTTCGTAACAATGCTCTCATAGCCTACTGCAAGTAGAAGCCATAGAATAGCTGAGTGTGTAGAGCGCTGCCCAGCTAGGAATGATGTAAACAGTGCTGCGTGGGTTAATCAAAGCTTCATCACACTGGAACCTCTTGGCTTACATGAAGACAATGAAAATGCGTAGGCTGCAGAGGTGAGCATTGTAGATAAGGCCTGAGCCAAGCGGACTGCCCTTGAAGCACGACCATGGTTAAAGACGTGAAATGTTGCTGGCTGAAGCAGTCCTTGCGATAAGGAAAAGAAGCGTGAGGATGATCTGAGCAATGTCAGTACGTAAAAACGTAGATTAATTTATACTAACTCACGTTTTTGGAAAACAAATTTTACTAACAGTCACTCAAGTCTGGGTCTGTACCGGCATATCTACAGGTTAATAGACATATCAGTAATCACACGCCTGATCCTGTTTAACCACCAACATGTGTTATTTGCATCCTTTCATATTTGTTAGACACCACAATGCCTGCAACACATTTAATTGCCTGGAAAATGAGCAAAACACGATACTTCTTAATCTTGTGTTGGATCTCCGGCAGGGAGTGTGAGCGATGGGAGTGAGTTGGTGCTTCATCTGCCCAGACAGTACACCAGTGACCAATGAACTTCATGTGTTCCCCTTTAGTAGCCAATATAAATACACCTCAGATCCCCATCTTATTTAAACAACCAATGAATTCCATGTTTTCCCTCTATAGGAGCCTATTTAAATACACCTCAGATCCCCATCTTATATACAGGACCACTGGAATGAGTATCCACCATGTTGGCAGGTTGGAGACTGCTTAAAACAACAGCGAGGGATCCGCCTTCCTCTCAACTACCAGCTCTCTAGAAGTATCTTACATTGTTCTCTCTTTGTGACTCCCACTCAAATAAACTTTGTAGAAAGTAAAATACCAAGTGTTTGCATTTCTGCAGTTTGCCCTGTGATGAATCTCCAGACGTGTATCTAACAATACTTAAACCATTATATTACTGGTATATTGATAACATTTCAACTTGAGAAAATATCCCTTTTGGAGTCATTACCTTCTGAGGTAGCCCAGGTTTCCTTCTCACCAACTTAAAGGAGCATTTTAACCTGGGGAACCCTTAAGTGGTTTGTATGATGTTTTGACAGATTTCAAGGTCCATGAGATTTGTTTCACACATAATTGGCCAGAAGTGGGGAGGTAATGGGCTTTGCACGCTAAACAAAACACTCTACTATCTCAGAATGTGTATTAAAGGCTAAGCAAAATCATGTTTTGTTTCATTCTGCAACAGCTTCATGTAATATTGATCGTTGTAGACGTATTTTATGTATAGTTGCCATTGCCCTGGTTTGACAGACCCAATGGATGTATTTTGGGGACGTTCTTATCAGCAGAAATATCGATGAGTGTTTTATATTTGTACATTGTCCCATAATTTAAGACTAACTAAATCTTGAATGTGTGTTAATGTTTTGGTTTATTTTGAATTGTGGTATAAATGTGTCTGTAATGCACAGACATTTCTATCCCAAACAACTTTCTGTTTGACTACTCTTTAAAATACACGCGTCTACATACACTGTTGAGCCAAAACACACTGTTGGTCCTCTATGGTCTGCCAGAACAGCGCCGACCCAGCGGGGGCACGGACTCTACAAGCCCACTGATGGTGTCCTGCGGTATCTGGCACCAACACATTAGCAGCAGATCCTTCAAGTCCCGTATGTTGCGAGGTAGAGCCGCCGTGGATCGGACTTGTTCCACAGATGTTCAATCGGATTGAGATCTGGGGAATTTTGGAGGCCAGGGCAAGACACTGGACTCTTCATCGTGTTACCCAAACCATTCCCGGACCACGTGTGCCATGTGGCAGGATGTATTATCCTGCAGAAAGAGGCCATTGCCGTCAGGGAATATCATTTCCTTTATGGGGTGTACCTGGTTTGCGTAACGCTGTTTAGGTAGGTGGCACGTGTCAAATTGACATCCACGTTATTGCCCCGTCTCAGGGTTTCCCAGCAGAACGTCGCCCAGAGCATCGCACTCCCTCCGCCGACTGGTTGTCTTCCCACAGTGCATCCAGGTGACATCACTTTCACCTTATTACAAGATGATCAACGTTATTTGCTTCACCTGTGAGGGGTCATACTGTTATGGCTAATCAGTTTATACTCATCAGTATATTCTGCAGTGAACAGATGCTATTTAAATCAGCACTCGACAGGACGGATCATTTCTGCGTATTGCCACACTGCTCATTCAACCTTGTTTTAGTCTCCAACCCTCTCTCACTGTCTATGTTATGTAAATTAGGCACATTTATCTTTTGGTTTCTCTTAGTTTATTAAAGTGTTGTATTGAGACTTTTAGTGTCATAAACACTTTAAGTGTTATTTTATGATGAATGTTGTACAAGTGTTTTTTTTGCATCAATTATTATCGTTATTGTATTGACCATTCCCTGCTCAGCCTGAGTAACTTAACCAGAAACCTTTCAGTTACTTCCCCAGTACTCTACCAACTAGGAATCCTGCAGCAGTCTTATTCTCTCTTCTTCTCTGGTACAAAATCAATTATTAATCAATGTACATGCAGAAAGCTTTTGTAAATGTATCGCAGAGCAGTCAACATTTAGTATATCAATAGGCTATAGCCCATAGGAACACGGCATATCCCATTCCTGACATGCTGATTTGTTAAAAGCGTGAGCCTCATCAATATTTCATGAGCCGATAAATATTGTGTCATATTTGAGCTTATCTGTGCAGCATGATTACATCTCTATCTTTTTCTGATTATCAAATTAAACATCTCAAGAAATGAGTTAAGACATGGTCATAGATAGGGATCCTGATTGTAATCTTGTCAGCTTTTCATATTTAATGTTGTATCTAAGATAACAATTTGACTTGAAATATTCAGGGCCAACATGGGTTGTGGTCTAAGGTAGTGCACATGCACTTCTGTAGCATGGGTCTAAATCCAGCCAGCTGCCCTTTTAAGCAAAAACACCCTTTAACTTTAAGGTCCCACTTCTGATGATATGTCGTGCCAACGCACAGTACAAACATGAATACGTCTGACTTGACATTCAGGTGTGAAAGTAGATTGAATTTCCTACCGGTTTGACACCTATCATCCACCGTGCATTAGACGATAACTATATTTATGGGAATAACATATACGACAACGTAAATTGTCTATAATCAATATTTATAGAAGTCATCACCTTTGTGGGCCTAATAGTCTGTTAAAGATTTGCCCTACACCGTTCTTCTTTAGCTGGCAAACTGTACTAAATGTTCCATGTGATTGTCAAGCCATCACTTAGAACCGTGCTCCTGTTTGCTACCTGCGTGTGTCTGTCAACTCTTAACATAATTCCAGCATCACAACGGTGCACTGGCACCAACAATTAATGAATGGAAACAGAAGTTTTGTAACAGAAAATAATGATCACATTCGGCGACTGCCATTAGGAGCACTTGTAACATGAATTGATGCAACCACTGCTGTACAAGCCTCTCTTTCTCTGGCACGGATCTTAACAATCATTTGAACGGCACTGTTTGCCATTTCCCCACAATGGAACTTGACCAAACCAGCTTCTGTCACCCCCTGGATTATACTTGTATTGTGACTTATTTTCTGAGCCGTATCTCTCAGTGCATCAATCCTGTCCAATTCAAGACTGTAGGAATCTCCAATCCTTTAGGAGCAATTGTACCCCAGAGGAGAGAGCATGAATTTTGTCTAAGAGAACATATGTTTGAAATGAATACAACCCTGTTTTCTTCTTTGTCTTTTTATCTTCAGAGAAATAGGACAATTGCTTGGAAGATGAGTTCCTGCTGGAGATGCACGCTAGTTTCTCTCTCTCGCTACCTGATACAAGGTCAGGCCCTATTCACTGTCAACGGTGAAGTTATTGAGCTATTGAGAGCAGTGCTTATATGAAGGGCCAAGTTCAAATGGCCCTCTAGGTCTCTCACATGCGCACACACACACGTGTACACACGTCCACTAATAATAACCCCATGGGGATGGCATCAACAAAAATTCCCTTTACCCTACAACTAACCTGAACTTAACCTCAGTATTTACAAGTAGAAGCAGGCTGACGTGGGAAAACCTGGAAAGGTTCAACAGCAGACGGACCGTTGCATTCTGAATGAGTTGCGATGGTTTGTTTGTACACGCCGGGAGTCTTATCAAGATGATGTGTGGAAAGGTGGACATGATTCACAGGGACCGTTTCTTGGCAGGTCCCACTGATCCTACTAGTATCAATCAATCACATTTATTTTAAAAGCCCCCTATACATCAGCAGTTGTCACAAAGTGCTTTTACAAAACACCCAGAGTGAAACCCCAAGGAGCACACAACAACAGTGTTGAAGCCCAATGTATCAGCGCCATCTTTAAGTAAGGGGGCCCAGGAAATACAAAATTCTAATGTTTTTTCTGTGAACCGGCACCACCCTTTCTTTCATATTTAATGGGTGGTGCCGGTTCACAGAAAAAACATTAGAATTTTGTATTTTCGATTTATAAGCCATAGGTTTACCAAACAGTTAAGTGATTGTGAAACAATAGGGACCTGTGAGCATTTTATTGTGAAAAGCAATAATGTGTACTGCAATATCTTCAATATGCATCAATGAAAGTTTTTTGCAAAAAAGTGTCTAGTATACTGCCAGCCAAAGGCAGTGTCATAACTGCGATTTTTTTCAAAATTGAGATATATCAAAATAAACTTTTGAGTGTCTGTTTTATCTTGTGTCAAAGTATTTTGAATCAACATTGCTCTGTTTTTAAGATAGAAGGATGTAATAATTGCAGTAACTACAAAATTGGTAATTAAAATAAGGCAGACAAACGTATGTGTCTAGGTACGCTGGTCCCAGTCTGGCTTGGTATTGTACCCTGAATGGTGGAACTTGCCTTAAAACACAAATTCCCGCACATGGTATGTAAACAGTAGCAGACCATTAAACAAAAGCAAGTATTATAGCCACATTATAAACGAGCTTAACAAGCTTCTGCAATTCAGTGGTTAGCATTAGCAATGCGGTTAGCCTACCTGCTCAATGAAGCTTCAGTGATTGTATGTTCAAGTAAATAATCCAAATAGCAAGATATTCTTTGGGACGTCTTGTGTCATGCAGTTTTTCCATGATTTAAGGAAATCTAAATGACTAGGTCTAGGCTAGCTATTAAACTGGCAATGGCAATGTGTTTGACTTCTGCCGCATTTACCTCTCACTGTGCCACTTGCTGATTTCAACTCCCCCAAGAAATGATCCGCTAGTTTAGAAGCCAACAACTAGCTAAATAAATATAAAGCCATAAGCCCCTTTCACACATGAAGTTGGATACATCCCTGAATGAAAGTAGTAACTTTGCAGGGACAAGCATATAAATAGTTATGTCCGTCTAACAAGCACAGCAATTACAAGATCATTTGATTTAAAGCTATTTTTTTATGTTTAAAAACAACTCATTTATTTATTCTGTTTAATAAACGTGAGGGTAAAGACGATGTTTATATTAGTTAATGAAGATCAACTTGTTCAGGAGGGAAAGGATCATCATTATTATCTATTAATAAAACACCCACATATCTTTTAATAAAAACAATTGCAAATACAAAGAATAAAGAAAGAAAATAAAACAATGTTCCTGACAACTATAAAAAACCAATATTACCAATACCAATATTAAAAAAAACTGTTTCCGCTCATCTACCTTCTACATAATAGGCTGGACAATCCAAAAACTTTAAAGCCATTTTTCTCAGTTTCACTCTAAGCGTAATTACGACAGTTAGGCTTTGTAGGGCAGTATATAGTTACCTGACAACGTGCCAAGAGTATTGAAACTGCTTTTTGGATGGTGTTTTCAGCTTCTTACTACGGGCCTTCAGGAGGAATTAATTAATTATTATCTTTTTCAAGTTTTCAAGTTACGCTGACATGTCCTGTCAGAATCTGAACTAATGGTTGTTATTGTGGCTTTACAATGACCAATGAAAAGACTATCAGTATTTCAGAGGACCAGCCATGGAGGCCTGTCATGTGGCAGATCATTGTATGCAGCTATTAGTAGAATGGACCAGTCTACCTGCCAATACCACCTAGTCCATTCTTAACACAGGTCTGATGATGAGAATACTTCATATCATCATACTAGCCTAGATTCAAATATTTTGTTGTTTCACACAGTGATTTAAACAGGCACTACAAAGCCAGCCCACAGCTGTAGTTCAAGGCCTTTTGGAGATGAGTCTACAAACAACACAAGAAAAAAAACTACATAAACAACGTTTCTACCCAATGCTGTCCGCAGCCAGGGACAGACATCTACGTCACACTTTGGCTATAAAAATCACTTCACTATTATTAGTTATGGCTTTCTTGCTTTACCCAGAGAGCTGCATTTTTATTTAGCTTAAGCTTTTTGTAGCTTTAAATTATTACACAAAATGTTTTGGCAAAGTAATCAATTTATTTGTATTTGTACATTTCTGAAAATATATGATATTATAAAAATGCTCTAAGGGTCAAATAAAAGGAACACATGTTTGGGAAAACAGCACCAAAGCAGAAATAAATCAGTAACACCTAATTCTATAACAACCTATGTTGGGAAAGCATCAAGTATCAGTTTGTCTTAGTACTCTTTGCTTGAAATCCAAACTTCACCTGGATGCTATATCAGATATGCTTTATTACGATGGATGGGACCACAATGAAGGGAACTTGTAATGAATTGGAAGAAAAATCGAATTGTGTGTGCAGCTGTGTGCCCTTTGTAAGGTCACAATTGACAACCACACCCACATTTCTGTGAGCACAGCTCTATATCACGCCCGGTGGGAATTATTCCCCTTATCACCAAAAGCTCAGCATTAGCAACAGATGCATTCTCAATATTTCACCCCTATTATGTATTCCTGACTAACTACAAATGTGTTTCTATATCTAATTAACAATGTAGCCTCTTCAAGTTTTTCAGTACACCTGAAAATAATGGCACCCTGTTATAGCATCTGGTACGTAGACTTATTCAGCATGTAATAGCACAACATGGGGTTCAAATGCAGACGGTGAAATGGCAGTTGTTATTGACATTCCGTAATATGAATACAGGATGAAACGTTATCGATAACACCACTCTAAATAGCTTCCGAACATCAATACAAAGTAACTAAAGCGATTTCAGGAGACGAATGACGTTCTCACTAGAAAGGTTCTGTGTTATATAACCACTGTAGCAGCGTTAATAAT
>JACXGK010000443.1:77861-111066 GCA_016801125.1 Novumbra hubbsi
GGGGGGGGGGGGGGGGTGGGGGGGGGGGGGGAGGGGGGGGGGGGGGGGGGGGGGGGGGGGGGGGGGGGGGGGGGGGGGGGGGGGGGGGGGGGCGTTTTTTAATCACTAATAACCCTGCCATGCCCAGACAGGATGAGAGGGAATTTCATTTATCCTCTGCTCCTCTGATTAGCTTTATCTGCTGTCTATTTTTATTATCCATTTATATTCTTTATTTATTTTTCTCCCCATTTATTTTATCTCCCATTTTCATTTGAGGTTTCTCAGCAGAAGCGGCGTGCCAGTTTTATTCGGGTACAGTGTCCCTCCCATTGATTTTCCAAATATGAGAAGATCTTTTTAGAAAGGTCATGAGATGATGAGGTATTTAATAACGTATGTGTTGTCCTTAAAGCCTTAAATTAGCTAAATATAAAAATAAAAAAATTTGCAAATATTTAAAGGACCATGTCACTGTTTTGTTAATTGATGTTGGATATTTATTTTAGTCTTTAGGCTAACAGAAATTCCAATCCGTAGTGAAAATGTAGGCAAATTAACACCATTAGCCACAAATCACAGGAATGTGTGAGCATGTTTTACCTGTTTAAAAATTTAAACGCCTTTACAATGACATGTGAACAAAATGTGAAGTTAATTTCAGGAGATCTTTTCAGAAATATGCTTACTGCATTATTTACCCCATAGAGTTTATGAAGCATACATTGATATTGAGCAGTGTTAATGCTAGAGAATTCTGTTTCCTTGGTCCCTTATGGCAAATGCTTATAAAATAAATATAGGTTTTTCATAACTACAATACTTTTCAAATACTCATCATAATTGGAAGCTAAAAAGACTAATTATGAACATAACAAAACAATTGCATGTATTAGTGTTGCACTAAACGGAAATGAATGGGCAAAGACTTCTGATAGTTAGGAATATTCAGTAATTAGAAAAGCTACTGACCGACACTGATTAGTGTTATCTGCAAATTAATAAACAAACTTTCATCTCATCTGAATTTCGAACATTTGAGGAACATCAAACATGCCTTTTTGAAATGCTACAAATGATGTGTCCCAATCTGAACAAAACCACTTTTTTATGCATTACTGGGAACAGAGACAATTTGACATTTTCCCAATCTTTCTGCTTTCTGAAGATTCATCTGAAAGGTTTGAAATAATGCATATTTAATTACCTTTCTCAGATATGTTAATCATAAAGGTCATTGAAAACGAAATGTTCTCATAGATCAATATGTCTGCATGACTTGCAGTGGCATGCGTTATTTTGACACAGTGTATTTCATTTTCACAAGCATCTTTTGTCCCCAAGCATTAAGCAAAGCAATGGCTGACGATTGCAGACGTTTCCAATTCATTACATCTATATTTTTGTAACTGTTTACAAAGTTACTTAGCTTGTCACTGAAATGATGAAGTACAGCAGTGAGCCAGTCCTCACTAGTCCATTATCCTACTCCACTTTTCTCATTGAATGGTAAAAGTGACTTTTCATGATTGACAGCAGTTGCTCGTCTTTTGAAAACGATGATTTATTACAGATAAGTGGGATGGACATGTGGTATCCAGGCTATGGGAGTGATCAATACTGCGAAGGCAGAGTTTGCATCAAAAGTGCAAATCTCTAGGACATCAAAAGAATGGAGAAGCAAAGACCATTAACTCTCCCTCTTCATTCCCTTTGATTCTGACTCCTGAATGAGCAGTATGTTTACTATGTTTACTATGGTAGTGCACCAATACAAGGAAAGCCCTGCTCAAGACTTATAACAAACATATCCAATGATGAAAAAACAGTCGAAAGTATTGATAACTTGGTCTGCAGGGACATTGTCCTGGAGCTCCCAGCAACCACAAAGCGCTTTACAGATCCTTTTTTCAATTTGAGAGAAAGTTTGGAGATCAAACTGGCTTAAAGGATGTCCTAAGACATTGTTTAAAACAACTCAAGATACGTGGAGGCTGGCAAACATATTTGATTTCAGTTGAGTCAATGAGTGGAGTGCTTAAGGAATAACAAGTAATTAGCACATATTCAACTGGAAAGTATCTGCATTGGCTGCCGGGGAGATTTAGAGTAGATTTGAAAATTATTTCACTTCACTATGGTGCACCCCATAACATGACAAACAGGCTTTTCCATGATGTCCTCACTAGCGGGCCATTCAGCTCCTCAGGCACTGGTCTTTTAAATGTCACCAGTGGGTCCCTCAGGTTCCGTGGCACTGGTCTTTTAAATGTCACCAGTGGGTCCCTCAGGTTCCGTGGCACTGGTCTTTTAAATGTCACCAGTGGGTCCCTCAGGTTCCGTGGCACTGGTCTTTTAAATGTCACCAGTGGGTCCCTCAGGTTCCTTGGCACTGGTCTTTTAAATGTCACCAGTGGGTCCCTCAGGTCTCTTGGCACTGGTCTTTTAAATGTCACTAGTGGGTCCCTCAGGTTCCTTGGCACTGGTCTTTTAAATGTCACCACTGGGTCCCTCTCGTTCCTTGCCACTGGTCCTCCTTTGTCAATGTGTTTATAAATGATGTCCCTCAGGCCCTGTGATACTGGTCTTCTGATCAGCCCAATGCCTTGGATCAAGAAACATTGGTTTTCCCTCCAGACTTAACTCTGATTTTCTGTATGGTGCCTTAATAGATATGTTGTTCATTTTTTTCCGTCTTTTAGTTCATTTGTCTTATATTTTATGCTACTTTGGTTGAGTCGTTGTATTTTTATTATTTTTGTATATTTTTATGTATATCAAATCACATTGGCCCAATGTCTGAAATTTCCTTCTTGAATAACGCCTGGGCTAAATTCTGGATATGTAACCTTGGATACTTCCATAAAGTTTACTTTCTAATTCATTGTATACATTTCTACAGTAAATGTTAATTTCAATCAAACCTACATTGCAATAATTACACAGTAGCTATTTTTACAATGCTTAAAATAACTAACAGACTTGTATTGGTACTGTATAAAAACCTATTAGTAAACTTAAAAAACCTACTATCATTACAGAAATGCTTTAAATTATTTTATTAGAAGTGTCTGTTAATAAAGAAAATAAGTTTAAAATTGCTATGACAAGTCTTATTAAACACCAGCCTCGGTCTAAATTCTGGTGAAGCTTAATTTCTTCTCCACCTGTTTGTTTATTTTTTACTGGACTCATATTTGGATACTGTCTTAAATTCTGTCTTAATTCCCTCTGTTGAAACATCCTGCGTATCAGTTAAAATGTTTTCAGAAGAGTGAACACATACAGTATGTCAGAGGAAGGATTAGGGGAGTCAAACATGAGAGCGGTAAAGGTGCTGAACTGCAGAATTGGTGTGATGGTTTACAGGATAATGTTGGAGAAATGTGGAGACCAGAGATGGCTAACAGGATAATGTTGGAGAAATGTGGAGACCAGCGATGGCTGACAGGATAATATTGAAGAAATGTGGACAACAGAGATGGCTGACAGGATAACGAAGACATATAGAGACCAGAGATGGCTGACAGGATAATGTTTGGGAAATGTGGACAACAGAGATTGGTGACAGAAAGAAATTGGGAAAATGTGGAGAACAGAGATTGGTGACAGAATAATGTTGGAGAAATTTAGAGACCAAAGATTGCTGACATGATAAATGGGGGAAATGTGGAGACCAGAGATGGCTGACATGATAATGTTGGGGAAATGTGAAGACCGGAGATGGCTGACAGGATAATGCTGGGGAAATGTGAAGACCGGAGATGGCTGACAGGATAATGCTGGGGAAATGTGAAGACCGGAGATGGCTGACAGGATAATGCTGGGGAAATGTGAAGACCGGAGATGGCTGACAGAATAACGTTGGGGAAATGTGGAGAACAGAGATGGCTGACAGAATAACTTTGGGGAAATGTGAAGACCAGAGATGGTTGACAGGATAATGTTGGGGAAATGTGAAGACCAGAGATAATGGACAGTGCAAATTACTTCATTGGTTCATGAAGGATAAGGTGCCAACTGGGCAGCCAAGTGAAAAGATTGTTTCCTATCAGATCACAATAATTAAGAGATGGATGTTTTTGATGTCATTTTCTCTCTAATCTTGATTCACTCTAGCAACAGTGGGTCTAATTGGACGTTTCTGTTTAACAAGCCTGATCTAACTTTGTACATTGAGCATGGTCAAAACCAGTGTATTTAGACATACTGTATGATATGAAATGTAAGCCTTTCCATCCAAAAAATAGAAAATATGCCCTTTCACACTAACCATACTCTACAAAACATACTCGAAAACAGGACAGCTTTACCGTTGTGGAAGATTTACCTTCTATAGTATGAATAGTGATATAGATGATATAAATGGCTCCTACGCACTTTTTAACCCACTCATTAGGACAGAAGAGCTTACTGTGTGCCCATGAGATACTGTGGTTCTTTGTAACACAGCCCCACACTGAAACATCATTACCGCTGATCAGGCCTGCTGACTTATTAATAGAAACGATAGGGTAATGGAAGAGCACCAATAAGTTTAGCTAGAGCTTAGCGTGAACCACTGGGAATTATAGGACCATATCAAGAGCCCTTACTATGTGAGAGCCTCGGAAATATAGCAGAGGGAAACAGAGAGAAATGAACACACTCCCTCATAGAGGAGGCCCTAGCTTCATGACCCGTGTAACACATTTAGGAATTAATGTATTGCAAGGGCCAATTTTCAAACTGCTACTTTTATGTTGGTTTTAAAAGTGTAGTAGAACCACATACGTTTTTTTAAGCAATAATTTTGTTTTTCTCCACAATTCTCCACAAAAAACTGTCTTCTAATGGCGTGTAAAGTCTAATGAAAATCTAATGAATGTGCTGAACCATTTCATATAATCATTCTGTCATTGCCTAAATAAGAAAGTTCCAAGTCCAATGCCAAGCTTAAGTATAAGAGGAACATTTATTTTTAACTCAGGAAGCCAGTAACAGGTGCAACTCTACTCAAACCATTTTATTATTACAGTCAAACAGATAACATCTTTAATTCCATATTTAAAAGGTTTACATGTCCATCATAAAGTCCTTCCTGGGTTTAATTATCGCTGTAGATGTAGGGTTGCTATGGTAAAAGAGCAGGGACAAAGAGAACGTCATGTATAAAAGATGAAGCACAATTGCTGTGGTTCCGTGAGATTGCACCCTTTTTAATGCTTATCACTTCACACAATGCCGTGCATTTGCTGTATCTATGTGGTCATCTCACCGATTACAATATGGCTAGAGCGACACATGATCTCAACACAATAAAGATTACTACGGCGGGAATGGAGTCTTCTGGTATTTTCCCAGGGACATATGTGACTATCCATTCAGTATTGACGGCAGACTGTGGTTAAGTTTCTGTTAAGAAGAAATTGTATTTTAAACAAGTAAACAAGTTTTGCTAAATAACCTTGAGCAAAATTTACCACAGAGGTGTTCTCTTTAACTTGCAGATGTGAAGACCCCTCCCTTTCCTGTTGTTGTTATGCATTCACCTGACACTGACACTGCTTTCTTCCTGTCCCCATAAAGATCTCTCTCCCCATGCACTGTAGTCCACCTCTTCAGTAGACTCCACCAAGTAAATTGACTTCTCATTGAAACAGGTAAACAATTGAAATCATAACTGTTCCAACATCAGGGGCATGCCCGACAAAGTCTGATGAGACAGCGGATGGTAACCTGGGGAATCTCGTCCCAGACCTGGATCAGGACATCAGTGAGCAACAGGACTGTCTGTGGCGCTACTTGACAGCTTAAGATGCTCCGTTACATAATGTCGCAGAGGTTACCTAGAGAAAAATCTGTCAGGAAGGATAAGAAGAGAGTTGTCTGTTGACTGTTGTCTCTGCAGTGCACCTGTTGTCATTTTCATTTGTACAAAAACGGGACAAATTTATATCACTGAAGTTTAATTGACATAGTGTTATACTGTGATTACATGTTTCTTTTTTTACCAATATATTATTAAAACTATACATAAACGGGTACATATAGAGTATCAGTCAAATGTTTGAACACTAAAGTGAACGTGTGTCTAAACTTTTGAACAGGTGCTATATATGTATATATTTATATAAATATATGGAAAGTGTTTAATTCTGGGATGATTTTTCATAAATCCTCTCTTATTAAGATATCAGGCTTTTTATCATGCTGTGATGTGTCTCTGACCTATTCTCACTTAACTCAAGGTAACCTCTGTCACTCGTGAAAATTCAGGCCCTTAGATAAGCTTCAGCGGTTGCTGAATCTGAAGGGGGGAGAAAAAACGTAGCCAACGCTTTGAGGAAAATACACTGCTGCTACGCCAGCAAACCGGCTCAAAAGCAGAAGCTATATTTCTCTTTGGAATGGGCAGACTCAAATTCTGCTTGTGCCAAGAATGCAACTCTGCAAAGCCTTTGGGACAGACAGTTCTAGATATGATCATGCTGTACTTATCAGCAGACAACCACATGCATAACTACTGGGGACCTGGATACCACTGTTTATCATTTCTGGTAGTGTAATGTGCACTGCATCAGAGGTTTGGTAGCGACTGTGGCTCTGCCTGGCATTGATTAGGTGTCAATCACAGTGAACAGCACGGATGGGAGCTTTATTACTCCACTAAATGAACAATGTTTTATTAATGGCTTTTTAATAAGATTACCTTTATCTCAATAAAAGCCATCAATCTCCACCCTCTGCACTGACTTAGTGTGATCAGTCATTAGACCAGGTATAGATTTTGCTCTCCCAGAAACATGGTCATGCATGCTACATTCGCCAGTGGTCTGACACCCTCATCATTTTTCTAATTTTCCCAATAGAGCAGATTTTCTGTTCCACCGTAAGCTCATTGTTCGTTTGTAGGGATGTGTATGAAATGTGGCGGTATCCTTAGACTTTCTGTGGTAAAATAATTGCAAAAGGACTAAGATGGCACGATATGACTGTTTGATTTGTGTTGAAACCTATAGATGTACTGAGCATTTGTTGTTGAGTCAGACATCGTTGTATTATTACTCTACCTGTCATCACCAAGGCTGTAGGCTTGAGTGGGTTTAACCTGATTTAAGAATTTAAAATAAAGCTTTGAGTGGGTTTAACCTGATTTATGAAGGTAAAATAGAGCCACGGGTGGGTTTTACCTGATATACGAAGTTGAAATAGAGCCTTGAGTGGGTTCAACCTGATTTTTAGAGGTTCAAATTCTCATTGAGGTATTCCCACCCGTGTGCCCATGTCAGAGTAATTTCTCACTCTGAGATTGACGTTGACGTGTAGCCATTCATTCGAGATTTCCCTCTGAATACATTTGGACTGTGTTACTGTAGTACCCAGGGGGCCTAGTATGTGTGTGTTTTTGTGTGGTCGGGAGGGGTGTCTGACACATTGGTAAAACCATTTGAAACAATGACAGGCCCCTCCCCCTCTGCCTCTTCATCAATCAGTCCTGACACGTTTTGGAGAGATTGATCTCTCTTTTGCATGGGGCTGTCACCAGCAGGGCTCAGTCGAAGCTTGTTTAACAAGCCCCATCCTCGCTACCAATAAAAAGCACATTTTTCCCCCAAGGCACCTCACAGGGCAGCGCTGGTGATATACATTAGCCATAACTTATTTTTAAAGGCTGAATTTATAGACCCTGAATTGGTGATATGTGACAGCCCAGTTGGCATTAATAATTCCAAAACAATTTGATAGATATGATTATTAATTCTGGAACACGAGCGTGCTTACAGCAGAGACTGCTTGTAAAGGTTGGATTTACCATGTTGACATTTGGCTGGCCGATGCTGTACTCTTCTCACTCATGCAGTTGTTCAGGCCTCTGTCCTTGAGGGGGTTTCCCTTGGAAGGGAGAGTACAAAAATGTCCTTTTCTTTCTTTCTGTTTCAACGAGAAAAGGAATTGTGTTACTAAGAGATTACAGATTTGGTCACACACACACACACACACACACATATACAACCTGTCACTGTGTGCAAGACACTGAGAGCACTTTCTACTCGTGAAACATGTTTAGTCTGGCGCACAAATGAAGGGTCAGGTCCTTCAACATCCATCTACAATCCAAACAGCCACCCTCCAAGTAGAGGGATCAGACAATCTAAACAGCCTCCACCGCGGTAAAGAAACCAGCCAATCCAAACAACCTCCACCCCGGTAAAGAAACCAGCCAATCCAAACAGCCTCCACCCCGGTAAAGAAACCAGCCAATCCAAACAGCCTCCACCCCGGTAAAGAAACCAGCCAATCCAAATAGCCTCCACCCCGGTAAAGAAACCAGCCAATCCAAACAGCCTCCAGCCCGATAAAGAAACCAGCCAATCCAAATAGCCTCTACCCCGGTAAAGAAACCAGCCAATCCAAACAGCCTCTAACCTGGTAAAGAAACCAGCCAATCCAAATAGCCTCTACCCCGGTAAAGAAACCAGCCATTTCAAACAGCCTCTACCCCGGTAAAGAAACCAGCCAATCCAAACAGCCCTCATCCCAGTAGTGAAACCAGCCAGAGATAGGAGGAAGGAAACGCTCATATACATTCATTACTCACCAGGCACTGAATTGGGTTCGTCTGGTCCAGATGAATTACACTTTCACAAACTCCTAAATAAAGAGTAGATCCTTTTGGATCCTGCCACTATAAAAATGATGATAGTAGCTTTGTAGGCTGCAACAGTAACCTGATAAACCTGCAGGTGTAGATATTACCAAACAACTGACAATGACTAATAAAGCCAGATATGGGATTTTAGACCCAGGCTCATCTTATTTACTATGGAGCTATCTCAAAATGACTTTAACAGAGTTGAACAGTCAACCAGGAAATAATAATACAGCACAAATTCTGGCTTTACTGTATAGAGAGACCATATCATATGTAACCTTGAGAATGATTTTATTCTTGGCAGTATCATTAAAAGGAGTTAGAATACAGCTCTGACCCAGTGCTCTGAGGATTTCATATCACTCTGGTAGGGTTGACTACCTATTTGGCTGGTATGTCCTTGATGGGATGAAGAAACTCAAATGTCATCACAGGTTATTCAAATGTGTTTTTTCAAGCATAAGGAATCACACACAGACTGCACATACTGTAATATCACAGAGAAAGGTTGACAGAACAATGCATGTAATAAAACTGAAATAGACAGAGGGAACCATATCATGTAACATTACTGAAATGGACCAAAAGAACCAGAAAATGTGATATCACTGAGACAGACCAACAGAACCATATATTGTTATATTACTGACATAGACAGACCAAATTGTGTACTGTAATACTGCTGAGATTGTCCAATAGAACCATATACTGTAATACTACCGAGCAAGTCCAATAGAACCATATACTGTAATACTACCGAGCATGTCCAATAGAACAGTATACGGTAATAATTCCAAGATAGTCCAATAGAACCGTATACTGTAATACTACCGAGCAAGTCCAACAGAACCGTATACTGTAATACTACCGAGTTAGTCCAATAGAACCGTATACTGTAATAAAACCAAGGTAGACAGAGGGAAACCAGATACTGCAATAAGACTAAGACATAACCACATAGCGAATAAAATGATCTAACTCTGTGAAAACACTAACTTGGGAAGCATTTGTTAGTCAAAGTCACGGAGCGATTTAGCCGGTTCACTGGGAGCACCACACGTGAGCAGACGCGTCAGATCCGGAGAAAGTTTGCAATCGGAGTAAAGGCCCGGATATTCTCTTCTCCACCTCCTCCTCCCCATTCTGCGGCAGAGCCGAGCTGTGTCCAATTAATCCAGCGGGTCTTAATGACCCTCGAAGGTGACTCGCTAGATAAGTGCAATTACATTGGGAACAAGGGTGCTGCCAATTAGGCCTTAAGTCTCCCTCCATCTCCGGCAGTGGTCCCACCCCTCCCAGAGGCTCGGCCTGTTTGTGACTTCATTAGACGGGCTCTAAAAGGGGAAATTAACACAGAGCCCATTTAACACCTCCCCGAGCACAGATAAGTATCCAAAACAAAGGGCTCGTCCATAGCCTAGTGGAAATAAAGACGACTAGCCGCGAATGCCGCTGCAGAGTTCACGATCTGCAAGGATTTTAACGCCCAACCTGTTCGCAAGAATGATCAATGGATTTTAAAAGTGACGTGAAGAATTATTATTCACCTTTGATTTGTGATTTTCTTTTGCGGTGATAAAGGCACGCACTCTGAGTATCTCCCAACTGTTGGTGGAACTGCAATGCCACCCGCCCCCCCACCCTCCCCAGACCCCCCGCTTCTCCCCGCCCGTGTGATGTTTTTTGGGAAGGTTGTTGATGAGGGATCCTTCGTATGAAGACATCTGTGGCACACTCACTTGTCGTCAGCCATGAGACAGTGTGTTTGAGTAATGGGCGTGACTGATGCTGGCGGGCATCTTCCACTCGAGTCCCTCCCTGCAATCTGTCCGGCACCACCCCCCACCCCCACCCCCCCCCCCCCCCACGGGTGCACTGGGGCGCTCTCAGCGGGTCTCGGTAATCACACACTCGCTCAGCTCTGCCCCCTCCTCGAGCCGCCAGGCAACACGCGCTCTCCGCAATCCTCCGCTAGCCCAGCTGCGCCTCCTTCCAGCTGCCACACACCGTGGCGCCCTTGGAACCCGGGGAGAGAGCCGGGGCTGGATGCACTCACCTTCAAAGCCTGCTGGAGTGCTTACAATTACACCTGAATGCCTTCCCAAGTGTGTGGGAATTTGCACTATTCAAATAGTATCTTCAGTGTCATTCATGAATTTGCCAGCAATTGAACTGACGTTTCTCAACAACGTGGGCCTCAAGTCTTAAGCATTGAGAATAAACGTGCTCATACTGAAGGTGATGCCGAAATCATAGCTCCCCCTTACCTGCGTTCCATAACATGCTTACTACATTGTTTTAAGCTGCTGGGAAATATATACTATGTACAGTGGAGAGAACAAGTATTTGATACCCTGCCGATTTTGCAGGTTTTCCTACTTACAAAGCATGTAGACGTCTGTAATTTTTATCATAGGTACACTTCAACTGTGAGAGACGGAATCTAAAATCACATTGTATGATTTTTAAGTAATTATTTAGCATTTTATTGCATGACATAAGTATTTGATCACCTACCAACCAATAAGAATTCCAGCTTCACAGACCTGTTAGTTTGTCTTTAAGAAGCCCTCCAGTTCTCCAATCATTACCTGTATTAACTGCACCTGTTTGAACTCGTTACCTGTAGAAAAGACACCTGTCCACACATTCAATCAAACAGACTCCAATCTCTCCACAATGGCCAAGACCAGAGAGCTGTGTAAGGACATATGGGATAAAATTGTAGACCTGCACAAGGCTGGGATGGGCTACAGGACAATAGGCAAGCAGCTTGATGAGAAGGCAACAACTGTTGGCGCAATTATCAGAAAATTGAAGAAGTTCAAGATGACGTCAATCCCCCTCGGTCGGGGGCTCCATGCAAGATCTCACCTCGTGAGGCATCAATGATCATGAGGTGAGGGATCAGCCCAGAACTACACGTCAGGACCTGATCAATGACCTGAAGAGAGCTGGGACCACAGTCTCAAAGAACCGTTGGTAACACACTACGCCGTCATGGATTAAAATCCTTCAGCGCACGCAAGGTCCCCCTACTCAAGCCAGTGCATGTCTAGGCCTTTCTGAAGTTTGCCAATGACCATCTGAATGATCCAGAGGAGGAATGGGAGAAGGTCATGTGGTCTGATGAGACAAAAATAGAGCTTTTTGGTCTAAACTCCACTTGCCGTGTTTGGAGGTAGAAGAAGGATGAGTACAACCCCAAGAACACCATCCCAACCGTGAAGCATGGTGGTGAAAACATCATTCTTTGGGCATGCTTTTCTGCAAAGGGGACAGGACGACTGCACCGCATTGAGGGCAGGATGGATGGGGCCATGTATCACGAGATCTTGGCCAACAACCTCCTTCCCTCAGTAAGAGCATTGAAGATGGGTCGTGGCTGAGTCTTTCAGCATGACAACGACCCGAAACACACAGCCAGGGCAACTAAGGAGTGGCTCCGTAAGAAGCATCTCAAGGTCCTGGAGTGGCCTAGCCAGTCTCCAGACCTGAATCCAATTGAAAATCTTTGGAGGGAGCTGAAAGTTTGTATTGCCCAGCGACAGCCCCGAAACCTGAAGGATCTGGAGATGGTCTGTATGGAGGAGTGGGCCAAAATCCCTGCTGCAGTGTGTGACAAACCTGGTCAAGAACTACAGGAAACGTATGATCTCTGTAATTGCAAACAAAGGTTTCTGTACCAAATATTAAGTTCTGCTTTTCTGATGTATCAAATACTTATGTCATGCAATAAAATGTTAATTAATTACTTAAAAATCATACAATGTGATTTTCTGAATTTTTGTTTTTCTGGATTAACCCACAGTTGAAGTGTACTTAATATACATACATAAAAATTACAGACCTTGCTTCGTAAGTAACAAAAACATGCAAAATCGGCAGTGTATCAAATACTTGTTCTCCCCACTGTATATACTATAATGCACAAAAGTTTTAGGTCAACTAGCTATTAAGCTATTTATCTGGGCATTGAGTGTTTATTTGTTAAAAACATCAAATAATTCATTTGAATTATTGCAAAAGTTATCATTAAAAGTTTATTCATATTGTGTGAGATGCCTAAAGGAACACAGGTTTTGTTGCCAATTGTCACCACCAGGCAATCCCAAAAGCTTTCTGCATTTGATGAACACAACTTAAAGGTAAATGCCTTGAGGGACATAAAGAAATCCAGTGAAAAGCCTGCACATCATCAGGCATTGTTAGGCATCTTACACCAAGATACATACTTGAACTGTGACTCACAAAAAATTGCCTAGTAGGTTATTTTGCAGCTAACCATTCCTGTAGAAAGGGTTCCAGAAATACTGGAAGACTTGGAAATTGCAGGAAGACTTGGAAATTGCAA
Source organism: Novumbra hubbsi (assembly GCA_016801125.1). Lineage (NCBI taxonomy): Eukaryota > Metazoa > Chordata > Actinopteri > Esociformes > Umbridae > Novumbra > Novumbra hubbsi. The sequence continues at coordinate 90,830 of JACXGK010000443.1, forward strand.
TGAATTCTGGATATTGTACTTTGTTTCTTCCATTGTAATGCGGAAAGTTTTTTGCTAAGAGTGTGGAATTTCACACTCAGCTTGGGTATCTTGAACAGGCCAGCCAGTGTTTGTGAGTAGCACTGGCCTCAGCAAAGACTGTGCTAGAAACATGCGTAATGTATATACTGTATGTGTATGTAAAATAAGTATGAAATTATTTATTTTAGTTGATGAATGCATGAGCTTTCAACGCTCTAATTGCATGTATTATAGTTTGCTTGTTGAGAGATTTAAACAAGTATGATACAAATGCTTGGATATAGAGTCTGACCGGAGGCTGGAGAAGGAACAGCTTGTGGCTTAGATGTGAAGAGTCCTTGATAATGCTGCAGGCTTTAGCAACATCATTTCAGATAAATGTCAGGATGGGTGGGAGAGCGGCCCCAGGTTTGCATGGGGACATCACAACCACCCCCTGGAGAGACTGGCAATTATGTGCAGAGCAGTTCACACAACACGCTGCAATGCACCAGTATGTGAAGAGGACGCAGGGTGGAAAATTCATGTTGTTGCCTTAGGGAGCGGAGTTGCTGTTGCACCCTCTTGACAACACAGGTGGCATTGATTGACCCTGACAAGTCCTTAGCAAGGAAATCCCAGAGGGAAAACATGCTGCCTCTGAACTTCAGCACTTTCTTCTGCTGACTTAGAGAGGTTGTTGGTATACCACCACCACACACGTCTCCTAACCTGCTCCTCAAAGACAGACTCATGGACGTTGGTTATCAGGCCTACAAGCACAGTCGTCTCATAAAGGAATCTGTGCCGTGCCATGGAAACAGCCAGTCCATCACCAGGCTGAGCATATAACCCTGATGTGATCAGCCAGTGTGGAGGAGTTGCGGTTTTCCTGTCAGAAGGTCCGGTATCTTATTGCACAGGGTGTGTTGCAGCCACATGAACAGCAGCTACTAAGGGAATCCAATTGTAATTGATTCCATTTGATCCCGGGAACCTGCCTTTGTCCCCGGGGCATGACAAGCCATTCTAAAAGCACTTCATAATGACTGGGATTAGTGTGATGAAGTGGTATCCGTAATACCACTGACGTATATTCCTCAATGTCGGTGGAGTCCTGGGTGGACAAATCTCTGAACATCTTCCATTTTGTTTTCTGTAGCAGTCCTGTAGTATAGTCAGCCTCCTGTGTTTACATTCTACAGTCTCGTGGACCTTATTGTTGGTGGCTCCGGAAATCCCAAATGATCCCCTATGGCCTAACCACTTCCCTCGCCGAGGGAGCGAAAATTACAGAGGGTGTTGGGGCTAGTAAGACCCAACAATGGCCTCTTTGAGCGAGTTTTCACCGACACATGTGGAAACTCTGTCTAGTATGTGTCTAGTATATGTTTCCGTGTTGTGGTACAATTTACAAACGGTTGATATTTTGCATTTTTTAGACAATAACGACACAGAAAAAATAGTATAAAACGTCCTTGCATTTCCAGTCAGATGATTTGTTTAATAGTTGGTCAAATGAGTTTCATCAGTATTTGTCTATACAAACACTATACAAACACTGTTCAGAGTCACTCAGACAAGTGCAGGCGCCTGACTCAGCTCAGGGGAGACTGGGGCATGGCGGGACATCCCTGCTATCTAACTTCTCCCATGTCACCCCACTTCCACGCTCACTCCTCCCTACCTTCAGGTAGTGTTCAAACCCTACCTCCCAACCGGGGCTCTTGGTTCAAACACATTTGGGATCTTGACCATTTCGCACCTACGGGAAGGGAGCTCCTGATCTGCCCTGTAAAAACGGTTGACCCCAATTGAAACCAGCCTAAGGCCAGAATAGTCCAAAGGGGTGTCCTTTCCAAATGACAGCAATGCTACCGCTTCAAAGAGCACCTAACATAACGGCATCCTCTTCATGTAAGTAAAGTTACGCTTGCTACGTTGATTATATTGCCCTTTTATTCTAATGACTGATTTACTGGGCAGGAGGTGCTTACTGATAGTAAGTTGTGTTGTTGTCTATATTTAAATGTATAGACTGTAAACTGTAAGTTGCACAGAGTAAGAACATTTGACAAATGAAGGAAATTCTATGGATGGTGCTGGGTCGATGCGCACCGGCTCTCTTGTACTCCCCGGCAGGGGCAGGGTTTTTACTGTGTTTTGACTGTATCATTGCTTGAATTCGGCCTGCGCCTGAACTTGTGCTGTCTGTGGTTTATATCGATTGTAAGGCAATCATGTAAAACATCAGCGGCTAAAGAACAAACATAGATAATGGATGCAGGGATATATAACGAGTCAGCATCAATATACAAGACTAATCATATTGGGTTTCCATGGGATATTGATGACTGGGCAAAGCTGTTTGGGGCAACGGTATAGGCCTCAATGTTTACCTGAGAGAGAAAGAATTGTTGTCTGACATTGGACATATAATATATGACTTTGGATGTAGAAGTCATTGTTTCAACACGGTGTTCACTTCACATAAACTGAATATAGAGCCACATGTCGCCAGCGTTCAGATAAACATTTTTATACATATAACACCAAGTTAATATTTTACTGTGTAGGTAATACACCTGTCACATCCGAACAAGAAAAAAAAACCTGCAAAATAGCTTACACGTTAACAGAATGTAGTTATTCTACTGCATATACGGCGCGTGCCTTTATTCCTGAAGGGTAATATTGTGGGTCATTGCGTTGTGTCCATAATCTAATTTGGAGTCAACGAAACAAACATATCTACAGCGATTGGATACAGTTCATTTTGAAGATTGCAAATCGATTTTCAGTATAACAGGAGATGGAGAGCTGGTCTTACATAGCTTACAGAGATGTCGCTGTCCACATAAACAATACATTTATACCAGATAACCGAGGGGTGTCACAGGGTAATCGACTGACTATGATTTATATCCCTGCTTCTTTCTCCACCATGTTTCTCTTTCTAAGCTTTACACAAATATATGGGTTTAAGGACAATATCTGAAGTACTTCGTCCATTAGCAGGAAGAAGTCATCAGCATTTTAGAGGAATGATGTAGTATTTATTTTATGAGTCGCCATGGCTTCCGCATGGCAGGGACTTTGAATGATAACTCTGTTATCAGAAGGACATTTCTTTTTTGCCTAGGAGATAATGACTCTCTGGTTAACAAGATCTCTGATTGTGTTCACATTGGCCTCATGTCTTTGAGTGATTCTGTGGTTTTTAATAAGTATTAATATGTATTTATTTCATAATAACTTTGTTATCATGTACCAAACACTGCAATAATCGCATACATTTTACAAGAACGTACAGTTCTCTGCGAATAGCAGTCAATTTATAACTTATCACCTACTCTAGAGATTGTTCAGTAAGGAAAGGTGAGGGTGCTATGGCAACTGTTCCATTGCCTCAGTTCTCTACGCATAAAAGCAATGTTATCCCAAGATTCTCCTGTTCCACGGGAAAATCCAGTCTCTGTCGTTTTCTAAATGAATATGATCAAGAAGCTTTATTTTGCAAAATCTTTTTTTTTTGGTTTCCATGGTTACGTGTCTTGTATATAAGTGAATACAAACTCAGTACATTAGAAATTGAAAGGATCCACTTGGTTCCAGGGAATATGAATTTCCGCCAGATCAATTAATTAATTTGAGTAAGCTGAAGATCAGAACATCTGCTCTCAAAATCCAATCACGTTGTTCTTCTACAGTCGCCGATCTTACTGATACTATCCAAAGGGTGTGACGATTGACGCTCTTATTTACTTAGGCTGTCTTCGCTAGGAGAAAATGGAACAACTGAGTCAGAGGAAGGAATCATTTGATATCTCATCAGGGCCGGTATTTCTGTCATTTAATGTCACATTAAACACACAGGGTAACAGCATGCATGTGGGAGTGGGAGGTTGCATGTGTGTGTTTGCGTATCTCAATGATTGTGAGCATCGTAACACTGTTTGTAAGTTTTACCAAACTCTAGACTATTCATCTAGATTAACACCAATGTACATTAGCAATAGTCATGGAGAATGCTGAAAGGTGAATCAATAAACAGTTCCTCTGAATGCTGATGAAGATACTTGGTTATCGACTGAATTATTTTCCATAAAACATTGTGCTGACAAGGACCATTAATTCAGGCTTTGTTGGTGGGAATGAATTATATGTCTTGTAAAATGTCACTTTTCTCATACATTATTTTCATGTATCAGGAATTTCTTTAGTGATAAAATAAAGATAATGATGTGCACATGCTGTATACACTGGGCCTATCTAATGCATACATGAATATATTATTAGAAACAGATGGAAAAGGGCAGCAACCACCAAAAACATGGTCAACCTAGCTTACCAGCACTCAGCTGAGATGCCCAGACTGTTGTTATGCGGTGTATTACCTTGCCTTATGGTGAGAAGACCAGCTTGTCCAGCTTTGTGAGTAAATGTTTTGCGCTTTGGCGCCATCTAGGCAATACCTGATATAGAAAGCTCCATTCATTAATACATTGAGATGAGGTTGTTCATTTCAACAACACAAATTGTTCCATTGCCACTGCGCTGCAATGGTCAGGTAATTAATTCCCCTGTATCTAATTGTTGCAGCCTCCCCTTTAGGCGAAAGATTGATCTGCAATTCTACAAAACAACTAGAGCTATTGTTAATAAAGTTGTAAGTATCGCAAAAGCTTTTTTAAGAATATTTTTGAACACTTTTAAATTAATATCTCTATTTTCTATATTCTTTTACAGTGAATTGAACAGAAGTGCTTTCATAATCACAAATTGGCCTCCCCACTAACACCCTCAACATCAGGCCACCACTGTTGCTTTAGCAGTCCAGAAAATATATTAAATTAAGTCCCTTCTCTACATTTGTTACTTAACGTCAAAAACAGACATTAACATTCAAATTCAAGAATTTGATTACACTATCAAATAACAATTGTGTGGTTGTTTACATTTTATTTCTGAAAGACGTCAGTAATGTTTGTATTGTTCCCCTTAAAAAATACAAATATGTTTTGCATGGTGGGCATCTTTAGCATCATTAACACAGGCTAAAAAATCTTAAAACCGAAGAATTATTTGATCATCACGTGTTAGTAGAATCATTTCATATCTAGCTCAGGGGTTTGGTTCACCAATGGTCATTATATATTAAATGTGTCAATATTACAAACAACAAGTATTAATGTATAGTTAGTCATGGGGTTCAAAGTGGGGCCCAGTGTCCAAGTGGTAACACTTTTGCTCTCGGACAAGTGTTCAAAAACACCTCCACCCGTCAACTATTTGTCCCCACCTCACCCGTCTCCTTCTGAAAGCCTTGTGAAAACCAATAACAAATACGCAAAGTGCGTGTCCATTACTGCTCCATTTATAACTGCGTCAGAGCCCAAAAAAGTCTGCATTTAATTCACAGTGTTCAAACTTGTTAAGAAATGTGTATAAGTAACACCACTGACTTCAACCAGTTTCCCCATTTTATTCACATGTACTGGGTATCGGCATTTCAAACATATCTCTATATTTGTCAGAGGAGGAGGAATGAGACGAGAGAGTCAAGAAGCAGGAACTGTTTTTTTGCCTGCATCATCTCTGTTATAAGGAAGTGGAGATATGAACTCTGGTTGGCTCCTTAGTTCCCCGGATCAATAGTAATTCAGTGGAGCCGTTGGGAAGAGAGGTAATTATCTAGAGGTTCTCAGGTATAATTGAACAGATGTGTGCGTTGAAATACCGGTAGGCTGTTTCAGCATTGAAATGCCAGTGGTAATATCTTAACACCCACTCCGAAACAGTTTGTAGAGAAGAGACTGCTAAAAGCTTCTCATTTTTCCACAGTCCGTCAGGAAATGCTAATTGGTGGAAACAAATATAATACAGTTTCTCAGGTGTGCCCAAGAGATTGGAATCAGATAATTAGCCTTTCAACCTTTTCGAAGATATCAGCAGATTGGTTGGACATACGTCTACATACTCACTGCTAAGAGTTTAGGTGAGCTTACTTTAGACTAGATCCAGTTCTGAATAAAAAAAACCTCTGTCCTGTTATGCATTATCCATGCATTGAGCGTGCTGGTTTGTCCCATGTGGACTCTGAACCTACCATTGCTCTCATACATGTGGGCCCCTCCAGCCATAATCTGCTCCTGGTGATAAGGAGATTGCATGGCCTAACCTGGCGAACGGCATCTCCCCTCCATCACCTCTCTCATTTCCCTCCTTTAAAGAGAACACATCAGGATGCAATGGCCCCGGGCGTATGCTGTACCTCCACTCTAACTCTATCTCCACCTCACTTTCTCTTTCTCTCTATCTCTCCCCTCCCCCACCCTTTCTCACTTCCTGATGTCTCCACCCATAATATTTTTGAAAAGTGATGCCAGGGAGATTCCTTCTCCAGCCTGCCTGTATCTCCAGAGTCGGTCAGTGTTTGAGTTTACACAGACGCGGGTTCCCAGGTGGAACTCTAATATTCTAACCTCCAGCTTTTACAGCAACCCATGGGCTACTAATAAAACTCCAATCAATAAAACCCTCAGAGTCCGCGGCCAAGCCGAAGGAAGGAAGCAGGACTTTATCATGTCGACCACGTCCACATGATTTTCTGAGTTAATTCCACCATGGTCCTATTTCATGAGAACATGACACCGAATTACTATGCTGAACTACAGCGGTTCTTCTTTTTCTGTTTGCAGAAAGCTATCGCAAACTTCTAACCAGTACCTAATGACTGCCTGGAATGTCCCGTTGTTTGAAATGGATTTAAGGATACATTGTTTCATCCTGTCTGTTCACTTATATTTAGTTGGAGTAAAGCCTTTGGCATCCACACACACATTTAACAGAAACTGGGCTCCCCCACCCAGCCGTGTCAAAAGATGTAAAGTACTTGGCTGTGTTCAGCAAGTAAGGGAAGTTCTATGTTAAGATCTTAATGACAAGGTTAGGGAGTTCACAACTCATCAGTGACCTTAATTGATCAATGAAGTGAAAAGTAATACTAAAACCCACACATTCTACACTTCACGGAATGATTCCGAACACAGCCAAGTACTGTCCCAGAGGTGTAATAATTACAAAGTAAAAGAACTTGGCTATGTTCCAGAATCGCAACCACAGGAGTAAAACTCCTTCCACGAAGCACAGAGTGCATGTGGGTTTAGTCTTTTCGTCCTTTGATTGATCAATTAAGTCACCGGTTAGTTACTCCCCATACCTCGTCTGTCACGGGTGTGTGGAGGGGTGGAACCAAACACAGACATTTGTAAAGAAAACTGAGATTTATTATAAAACAAACAAAAGAACACTTACTACAAACGGTTAAACAAAAGGCCCTGAAACAAAGCAGCTAAATAAAATAAGACAAATACCAAACGTGACAGCTACTTACAAAAGTGCATACCCACAATGAACCACACCAAGTGACAGAACAAAGGAACATTTATACACACACAAATCACCAAGTGACAACAGGTTGGCGTAATAGGCTAAGGTGTCAAAAGTGTGCTTCAAAATAAAATTCTCCCCAGAATCCCACTACCACAAGGCACCGTGCTAGCCTGCTCGTGTCATTGTCTTTGTGGTCAGACGAGGGCTTTGTATGTTTTACACCTCTGCATGCACCTTGGGTCAAAGAGCCCAGCAGAAAATAAAAGCTCTAGCGCTACTAGTCCAAGAAGTAAAAAGAAGGAAACTAAATAAATCCAAATACTAACCTAAAAAGTACTAACCCTTGGTGTCATGTCCACAATCTACATGTACAACCTACAAATTCAGTGGCCAGTAGAGAAAGTGGAAATCATTTCAAGATATGAGCGTTCTCCTAACATCAAAATGATTCTGTTAAAGTGCAAAAGAGGGGGAAAAAAACACTAGTGGACGACACCAACACCGGGCGTGGCCTACGAGGAAGCAGAGTGGAACAAGCGTTCACTTTCTCAGAGAAGACAGCACGTGGCCATGGTCTGTCCTAAATGTACCCCGTCCCAATCCTCTCAGTTCAGGATCACGCTCTCGTGACGGCAGCCAGCCGCTCTTCTCTCTTCCCCCGGTAACAGGACTCAGAAGTATGGCCCCAGTCAACATGCAATTACACTGTGTTCCGCTTCGTGTGTACTCAAAGAGCCTCACCACCGCATGGCAGATCTAGCAGTCCACTCCCTTTTGCTTTCAGTGGTAACATCATTCAGCTTTCTTTCCTGCATTACCTGTCATTATGGCACACTCTCTTCTGTGCTTTTATATGTCACATCCCGCCTTCACTTGAGGCAATTATGCGCAGTTTGATTTAAAGGCCAAAGGGTTTTTCTTTTAAAACCCAGAGGAAATCATTCTTAGGCTACTTGTCATGCGGGGGAAGATTCATCTTAGCATGTCAACCTTGACATGTTGGTCAATAATAGTATCCTGCCAGATATATTCATCATCATGTTTATTATATTTAGGATTAATGCTTATGAGGTCCTGTGTAGAAAGACAATGTGTGTCAGTCTTTATGTAAAAGAAATTATATAAATGTGGAACGTTCCTATGGAGGAAGTGAATCTAAGTAGCTATGGTCACTGTGTTTGGGGGTTGTTGAATGAGTTGATCTGAAATGGATTGGACCTCTACTCACCACCACAACGGTTGATATTTTTACCATTCTGGGTTTACGTTATAGCTTAAAAAGAAGAAGGTCAAGCAAGAAGGTTGGGAGTAGAAGGTGGGAGAAAGTTAAGAATGAAAAATAAATTGTTGACAGCAAGATGATGGGTTACTAAGAAACATGTAATGCCTTGTGAAAATTCTATGAAAAGAAGTGAGTGAAAGAAAATAATTGAGCAAAGCTTGATGTTTTTATCCATGTATATACCTTTTCCATGTTCCAATCCCAAATAACTAATTCATCTTTAAAACAATAAAATACCTTGTTCATTGCCAAACATAAACGCTTCAATGTATAATCAAATTGATTGTCTTATATTTCTGGGAAATGTTTTTTTTTATATTTGTCCTTTTGTTTTTGTGGGTCGTTCATCCCAGCAATGATCCTTGGTTTGGCAGCAGGAGGAATTAAAACAAAATATCTAATCTTGTGGTGACAAACACAGTAAATACATTTACAAATCCATGTTTTATTTACCAGCATGCATAGTCTCCATCAATGTATCTGTTTCTCCTTTTTCTCTTGGCACAAGACTTAACCACATATGGACATGGGCTTTTTTTCATTGGCTTCTCTTCGTTCTACTTGTTAAAACAGAATATAACAGGAATGACACAACAGTGAACTAGAGCTCATTAGACCTCTTGTGACAAATTACCACTGGTGCATTACCCAAACACTGGTCTGGTACCAGAGTGTAATATTAATGCACCTACATATTGTGTTTCAATTAGAAGTTTGGCACTTACGACTTAGGGCGGCCTCTTGGGATGGCGAGATGGTGAGATTTGTGTATGTTCATTTTTCCCCCAACAAAATGTCTGACTTTTATCTCCTGAAATGATACGTTTGAACACTATTGCAGTAAGTTTGGCAATTGAAACTTCAACTGCCAAGTGGATAGCACATATATTGAACCGCAGTGCCTCGTTCATACCTACGACATCAATTCATTAACATTCACTCATGCACCAAAGTGGAAATTTCACTTATTCAACGCTCAGATTCAAGATGTTTTTTGTTCACTTAATGAGACAGATTCGTCAAAATAACCTGGAATATATTGTTAATGGGATACAGTGTGGACAGTGGCAAAATCTGTTTCCGTAGGAAACCTGCAGTTGTACTATGAGAGCAATTTCCAACCTCACTAACTTTTTATATTTGCTTGTTTATCTTGACCAAGCAAAGGGTTGCTAACTAGAACACTGGTACTGTTTATGTACATGAAGGCCCGGGATTTGCTGAGCAATATAGCAGAAGTGGACCCAGCCTGCCTGGTCACAGTTTCCAGCTCACTAGGATTCAATCTCACTTGACAAAATGTAAGATCCTGTTGAATTGACGTTAGTTGTCAAATGTTTGGTTAAAAGGAAAGAAAATCTGTAAAATTATTGGCGGCAACCAGATATAGTAAACCAGGCACTTGCCCCTGACAATGCAATTCTCCCTTTGAAGTGTGTGGTGTAGAAACATTTTGCAGAAGTGCTACATTGTTTTCAAGGCAGGGGTTCTCACTGCTGGATACTGCCTCAGCCTCAGTTGAGGCATACTAAAAAATCAGGTGAAATTTGGTTGTGGGAGAAGAAGAGTGCCAGCCAAATTGGTTAGTCTAGCTGAGCTAGTAATATTCATTGTTCCCTCTAATTATTTTTGTCAATGAGCTCATTTCTGGTCTTGTGAGCAGGTTAAAAGTTGTAAGAATAGTGTGTAATGTTTATTATGTGTTTTCAAGTACCAATGTATCCAGATTAAATATGATATTTCAACAAAAGCCAATAGGCTATTGTGAGTTTTATGCTGACCCATTAGAGTACCTTACTAAGCAAATGGATTCAGTGTTAAGTGCAGACCTACATTGAATAAGAATTTACAAACAGTTTTCTGTTAAGCTTTACCCTAATGAAATATTTTTTATCACCTAACCGACAATGAGAACATCTTTCATACTGCCCCTCAACATGGGCCCTAAACCTAATTGCTCATTTAAATTGTTTTGGACAAGAGAGTCTGCTAAATGGAAAGAATTGAAGATGTTAAATTGTCATTGATTGTATGGAACAAGTAACTACTTTACAAAATTACATTATTTTTATTATTATTAATCTGGCCTTACAGATGTCAAATGCCCACTGATATAATTTGTATATTAAGACATGTAACAAAAAGCCTGCCTGTTTTGTGGTGACAGTTACAGGAACCAGGAACTGCCCCATTGCCCCTAATATTCAACAGATTGCTTGGCTTAGAGCACCATACACATTTCTATTCAATCAGCCCGAGTTGCTCTCTCTTTATAGTTTTTTCTCTGGTATTCATTTTGTCATATCATTCTTACAGGTGTATTGATTAGTTTCAGGAAAGACCAGCTGGCTGCAGCATTATAGCCCAGGTATTGTAATCAGTCCTTTTTATGTTGTGTTCCTTGTCGGGCAAATTACCACTGATTGTCAGGCAAATTACCAGTTCCAACCCCTGTAGTTCTTAATGGCTTTGATTTGAATTCTTTCAAATGTTATCCTTACTTTTTTTTTACTGAACTAACAAACCAACTCCAAATGGATCAAAAAGCAAACAAAAAAAAACATTTTGTGTCCAAAAAAACTAACGCATAGAATTCTCACAGAAATCACATTTATTTAGTTAAAGTCCATGATGTTCCTGAGGTTCCTGAAATGAGTCTTTGGACAAAGTCATCTGAGATGTATCATGTGGTCTTGGCCTAGGACTGGGCCTGATATGATTGCAATTAGTATCATATTTACATCTATATCCTTTTATCGACTGGCATGTTAAGTGACAGCACTGACAGTATAAATTGCTGAGATAATCTATACAGTGCTGGACATTGCCGGTGGTAACTAGATTTTCCTCTCTAGCTTTCAAGGTTACCCAGAAGAAAAATTATCTTGCCAAAGTTGGTCATTGCCAGTTTTACTTCTGCAGTGAATGTCATTAATGGAATAGATAGTAAAGAAGGAGACATTTTTTAGCTCAAATGCTTCCTATTGTATTGACTTATTCAACGCTTGCTTTTACCTAGCGTATAATTGCACTAACTTAATGTCCCGAAATTTATTTGAAAATGATGATAAAGTACAGTGGGGCAAAAAAGTATTTAGTCAGGCACCAATTGTCCAAGTTCTCCCACTGAAATGATGAGAGAGGCTTGTAATTTTAATCATATGTACAAAATGATAAAAGAAATTCCAGAAAATCTTTTTAATGAATTTTATTGCAAATTATGGTGGAAAATAAGTATTTGGTCAATAACAAAAGTTTATCTCAATACTTTGTTGTATACCCTTTGTTGGCAATGACAGAGGTCAAATGTTTTATGTAAGTCTTCACAAGGTTGTCACACACTGTTGCTGGTATTTTGGCCCATTCCTCCATGCAGATCTCCTCTAGAGCAGTGATGTTTTGGGGCTGTTGCTGGGCTGTTGTTGGGCAACACAGACTTTCAACTCCCTCCAAAGATTTTCAATTGGGTTGAGATCTGGAGACTGGCTAGGCCACTCCAGGACCCTGAAATGCTTCTTACGAAGCCACTCCTTCGTTGCCCGGGCGGTGTGTTTGGGATCATTGTCATGCTGAAAGACCCAGCCATGTTTCATCTTCAATACCCTAGCTGATGGAAGGAGGTTTTCACTCAAAATCTCACGATGCATGGCCCCATTCATTCTGTCCTTTACACGGATCAGTCGTCCTGGTCCCTTGGTAGAAAAACAGCCCCAAAGCATGATGTTTCCACCCCCATGTTTCACAGTAGGTATGGTGTTCTTTGGATGCAACTCAGCATTCTTTGTCCTCCAAACACGACAAGTTGAGTTTTTACCAAAAAGTTCTATTTTGGTTTCATCTGACCATATGACATTCTCCCAATCTTCTTCTGGATCATCCAAATGCTCTCTAGCGAACTTCAGACGGGCCTGGACATGTACTGGCTTCAAGCAGGGGGACACGTCTGGCACTGCAGGATTTGAGTCCCTGGCGGCGTAGTGTGTTACTGATGGTAGGCTTTGTTACTTTGGTCCCAGCTCTCTGCAGGTCATTCACTAGGTCCCCCCGTGTGGTTCTGGGATTTTTGCTCACCATTCTTGTGATCATTTTGACCCCACGGGGTGAGATCTTGCGTGGAGCCCCATATCGAGGGAGATTATCAGTGGTCTTTTATGTCTTCCATTTCCTAATAATTGCTCCCACAGTTGATTTCTTCACACCAAGCTGCTTACCTACTGCAGATTCAGTCTTCCCAGCCTGGTGCTGGTCTACAATTTGGTTTCTGGTGTCCTTTGACAGCTCTTTGGTCTTGGCCATAGTGGAGTTTGGAGTGTGACTGTTGAGGTTGTGGACAGGTGTCTTTTATACTGATAACAAGTTCAAACAAGTGCCATTAATACAGGTAACGAGTGGAGGACAGAGGAGCCTCTTAAAAGAGAAGTTACAGGTCTGTGAGAGCCAGAAATCTTGCTTGTTTGTAGGTAACCAAATACTTATTTTTCACCATCATTTGCAAACAAATTCACAAAAAATCCTACAATGTGATTTTCTGGATAATTCTTTCTCATTTTGTCTGTCATAGTTGAAGTGTACCTGATGAAAATTACAGGCCTCTCTCATCTTTTTCAGTGGGAGAACTTGCACAATTGGTGGCTGACTAAATACTTTTTTGCCCCACTGTATTTCGCCTCTCCAAGACTGGAGTTTGGCATTCAAACTCTCACCTCTCTGACCAAGGCCTTTCCCCCCCCATGGCTCAGTTTGGCTGGATGGACAGATCTAGGAAGAGTGTTTTCAAACTACTTCCAATTTATTATTTATTTATTTTCAGATCAGTGCCTTGACACAATATTGAAGCTCTACAGACAATTCTTTCAACCTTGTGACTTTGTTTTGGAACTTCTAAATCATGACCAATCAATTATTTTACCACAGGTAGACTCCAATTATGTCTGAATATTTCAATGATGATCAATAAAAACTGCTTTCTGCTGACCTCAATTTCAAGAGTCATAGCAAATTGTCTGAATGCTCATGTAAATGTTATATTTCTGTTGTTTTTATTAACCCATTAACAAAAAAAATCCTTAAAAGACATCTGTGGTGTGCAGATTGATGAGACAAAAATCTATTTAATCAATTTTAGAATAAGGCTGTAATGTTACAAAATGTGGAAAAGGTGAAGGAGTCTGAATACTGTTAAATGTACAATTTTTAAATATAATTATATTTTCATTAGAAAAAGCAGCAAATAATAATATTTTGTCTGTAACCCATCCATTTACTGGGATATTTTGTATTCTTTATTTTTGCTGCAACAAGTGTAACATCCACTGATGAGCCTTCTTGGCAGTTGGCTGTTATGTCTTCCACCCACCTGAGATTACGGGAGATGGTCCCTCGGAGTTTCAATGATTTAGCCGAGGTAAAACTGAGCCGTCAATCTTTAGGTGGGATCCAGTCATGCAACCACCTCCGCAGTTTGGTTTGTGACTCGTTCCAGGTTATTTCCATTGCCTCAGGTCAACAGCCGGTGAACTTTCAATGGTATAGAATGAAGAAAAGGAGGATCCAAGAGCATGCATTCTTGATGCGTTCCAGTCCTACCAGTGCCAGGAATGGATATGCTCATCTTCCTATTGGTAAGGGAGCCAGGGATCCACAGACGAATGGAGCTTAGCACATTTGGTTGGGAGAGCTTAGCTTGTATATTCTGTTCTGAGATAATGTTGTTAAATGAAGCAGTATGAGGGGGGAACGTAGAGAGCAGAGGTTTGCGGGTGTAGTGAACTGACTTTGTGATTCATGGGCCTTTATGAGTCAAAAAGAGACAATGCATCCAATCCTAGAAACAAATCAAAGGGTCTGTATACGTATGTATTTGAGGTACTTTTAATATTTTGCTTTGTCATTATGAGTTATTGGGATTGATAAATTGTTAACAGAACAAAAATATTGAATTATATATTTCTTGTTTATAACACAAGAAAGTAAACCTATATAAACACACTCCAAAAGCACTTAACATACAAAGGAGTCATCTATAACTGGGCTGGGTAAATAGTTAGGTTAGGTAAAGTAGTACCAGCTATTGACTATAGCCCAAAGATAAATGTGCTCAAGTATGTATTGGAAACTGCTTACATTCAGCCCTGCAAGTACTTTACACTGGCTGGCACTTGAATATAAACACATTAATATAAAAAATAAACTGTTAGCATATGTAAAATAAGAAAGTTTGAGGAGCTTGCCTTCTCCCATTTTCTCTGCAATCTAAAGAACCTACCTTCAAAAAACGAAATCCTTTTGTTCCTTAAAAGCTCAATGGGGCCTGCCCTGTTCAGAATGGATGTCCATCCTTGTCATCTCACTATGAACTACAGCTTAGATGAGAGCTGGTGTTAATGGGAAAAGTGTGTTCAAACTGAAAGTACCACTGACATAAGTGACATCCGTGCCAAAGAGGTCTTCAAAAACACCCAAAACACAACAGCTACAAAGTGCAGCTTTAAGCCTCATGTAAGCACAAGGCAGAGGGTACCTTTACACCTCTAGATTATTTATGGGTTGATCTAAGTACAAAACATATAAAGAAATCACACTTGACTTTTTAACTCACAGAATGGCTGGTAACTTTTCACTACTCAGGACAGCTCATGAGGTGTCCTAAATATCTGTAGTGTGTAGTAGAAATTGTGTCTATTTTAACCCTTAAGAGAACAGGTAAAATGTCTCCATTCTCAGCTCTTAGGACCAGTGATCGACTGCTTGATGTTTTTTGCCGGCACAGACTGGGGACTTCCTTGGACCCGAAACAACCATCACCAGAGTGTAACTCTCCGTGGTCCTGAATTATCTGCTGTCTGATTACTGTGAGTCCTTGGTGCTGACCAACTGGATTAAGTGTAGCATTGATGTTTGGCTACCAGTTATTAAAGTCAGTCACCAAAGTAAGCAGTGGGTAATAGTCAAGGGCTGTGGCTTGTTGTGTCGCATGGGGCTCCCAGCCTGACAGCAGCTGCCCCCCCCCCCCCACCCCCTCCTACTGCCTCACAAATCCATTCCTGTATGTTTTATTGTCTGTGTCATTGTTTCCTGTATCCACTTAGTCTGGCCCTCAGGATGCCATTGATTAGTAAATGCCACACTCAATATATTATTCTTCAGGTTTTCCTCCCCCTCTGTAGTTCAAAGAAATAGCCTTTTGGTAACCACTGGAGCCAATTAGTGTCCAAACAGATGCGTCATGCTGTGACCTAAGCCTCGCCTGAGGGTTCGAGCAGCTGAATCTAATCTCAACTAAATGACATTTTCATCATGAGGGCCTCGTCCCTTCTCACCTGCTCTCGGCACATAAGGATTCACCAACTTTGGTGGATCATCCACAGAAATCCATTCACCCACTAGAAAATGGAGAACTCACTGCGTAGTGAGGGGATAATGGTTACCCCTTTGAATGTTACCGAGTGGACAGGAAGGAAAGTGAGTTCAAGAAAATCTATGACCTACAGTATGGGATAATTAAACATCGAATAATCAGTCTGCATAGTGTTTGTAAACATTAATGACCATGAAATGGTGGAAGTTCTTGGTAAAAGATCATTTTTTTTCACAAGCAAAACATTTAAAAGGTCATATGTTTCCCGGCCTACTTGAATCCTTAGTGCTCCTCCTCGGTCAAGTACAGAAGACAATGGATCGTGCAGCAACCCGGAACTCAGGGATGACCAGTCTGGTTACTAGGATTTATGTATGTGTGTGCGCATATCAGTTATCATACATGCCTATAAGGTGAAGGTTGTTAAACACTAACCGTACAATAAAATGGCATGTGTTCCTGGGGCTACACTGAATGTTACAAAACTCATGACTCATGACAAGTCATGTGTTTTCTGGTCCTTACTAGGCTGCTTCAACATTCAGGACTCAGGGATGCCAAGTCTGGTTGCTGAGAATTCCTTATATGTGTGTAATTACCAGTAGCGTAGGAATCTATAATCTAAAGCAATACAATTTATTCCAATCAAGTAATAAAGTTACAATACAAAACCTAGTTACAAACCAACACAGTGCAATGTCCTCCCAACTAGTCTAAATGCCGACTAAGTACAGTGGAAAAATCTTGATCTTGATCCCCTGCAGATTTTGTGCATTTGCCCACTGACAAAGAAATTATCAGTCTATAATTTTGAAGGTAGGTTTTTTTGAACAGTGAGAGACAGACAACAACAACAAAAACAAGAAAAGTTATAAATTGATTGACATCTTACATTTACTATAAATTGATAAGTATTTGACCCCTTTGCAAAACAAGACTTAGTACTTGGTGACAAAACCCTTGTTGACAATCACAGAAGTCAGATGCTTCGTGTATATGGCCACCAGGTTTGCACACATCTCAGGAGGGATATTGTCCCACTCTTTATTGCAGATCCTCTCCAAGTCATTAAGGTTTCGAGGCTGACGATTGGCAACTCAAACCTTCAGCTCCCTCCTCAGTGGCTAGACCACTCCAGGACCTTAATGTGCTTCTTCTTGAGCCACTCCTTTGTTGCCTTGGCCATGTATTTTGGGTCATTGTCATGCTGGAATATCCATCCACAACCCATGTTCAATGCCCTGGCTGAGGGAAGGAGGTTCTCACTCAAGGTTTGACAGTACATGGCCCCATCCATCGTCCCTTTGATGCGGTGATGTTGTCCTATCCCAGAAAAACACATCCAAAGCATAATGTTTCCACCTCCATGTTTGATGGTGGTGATGGCGTTTTTGGGGTCATAGGAAGCATTCCTCCTCCACAAAACCATTAAAATTATCGACTGATAATTTCTTTGTCAATTGGGCAAATGTACAAAATCAGCAGGGAATTAAATATTTTTTTCCTGCTCTGTATACCATAAGTATCTAAGACACACAATGGCACAAAGGTTAGGAGCCTCCATTAATGATAGACTCCTAGAACTCCCAACCAGACAGGCTGATTCCAAAAACATCCCCACTGCATCTATAACAGGATCACATCACCTTGACTAAAACAATGAAAACAAAGAAATGCACACATTTACATATATATTTAATTAGCACCGTCCAAAGCTAGACATATCAGGGTTATGATGGAAGGACCCAAAGAACGGACAGCGATCAGGTAAGTACGATGCGTTAGCACACAGAATGTTCGTGGTCATATACAGGCGTGGGTCGGCAACAGTGCTGGTGGGTGTGTGTCGGACGATGGGCAGAGACGCGGTCGGTGGGCAGGCGAAGGTCGGCAACAGTGCTGGTGGGTGTGTGTCGGACGATGGGCAGAGACGCGGTCGGTGGGCAGGCGAAGGTCGGCAACAGTGCTGGTGGGTGTGTGTCGGACGATGGGCAGAGACGTGGTCGGTGGGCAGGCGAAGGTCGGTAACTGGGCTGGTGGGCGTGTGTCAGACGACGGGCAGAGACGGGGTCGGTGGGCAGGCGAAGGTCGGTAACGGGAACTCTAGAGACAAGCAAGGTACTGGGCAGGGGCTCGGAAACAAGGACTATGAAACGCTGGATACGCTGTACTGGACAAGACAATCTGGCACTGCCAGCTGGGGACACAGGGACTAAATACACAGACAGTAATGGGAAATAGACAACACCTGGTGGGAGGGGGTGGAGACAAGAGAACAGGTGAAACACATAAGGGCGTGACAAGACATTTGTTCTTCCGATAAACGTTTACTTGTAACAAACGGTACATAACATGTGCAGTATTAAAACCTATTGGAGAGTTCATCCCTTTATGGGACACGCATTAAAGGGCCAAACATCAGTGCAGTTAATCCAATGAAAGTCATATTTCTACTTTGTGGATTTGTCCATGCTCACACCTGAGGACGAGCAGATGGGGCTTCCTTGGCCCCCACCTTGGATGTCCGTTCGTTTCAGGAAGCAAATAGCCCCATTGGTGTGAGATTTGAATGTCCTGCTGAGTTGAGACGTCAGACAACACGGCAACTATACAAACCTTCCAAAACACAGCTTTCATTACACTAGCACTGCGCATGCTGTTTGTTGGCTGAAAAAGAGGACTGAATGTGAAAATATGTATCCTCACATACATATGCAAACAATGCCCAATATTCGATGTCAACATGTAATATCAACATGCAGTTGAGACTCTTTTTTACGTCTCGGCCCAGAAACAAGGTTCTGTGTCATACTGCTGTCTTTGATGTTATGTAGGCTCCCAGTCCCTACTCGTTTCATCCTGATTGCATGTGTTTGCAGAGAATGGGAGAGATACAAACACAGAGAACTGATATACCTAAGGCAAAAGTGAAACTTTACACTTGAAAGTGAACCGCATTGCTTATGCATTAGCGATGCCAGGCTCTATTTGAAGTATCACAAACATGCACATTTTTCATCCAGTCACCCAAAATAATATAAAGATAAAATAAATTATTAATTAGCAAATATTTGTTTCACTTCAAAACAAGTGAGACACGAACCCTGGTGTTGGGGAGTTGTCCCTATCCTAACCCAAATCGCCCACCTATCGGGAGGAAGAAGCCTCCCGGTCTCTAGGGTTCTAATACGTTCAAGCACATCCTAAACATTGATTGGTCGGGACAATAAAGTCAGAGGTAACGGTTTGTCCCAAGCCTGCTTTATTTTCCTCGCTCGGCTAAAACTTCACTTCTTTCCTCTTCCCTTTCATTGGCGCTGCCGCTCGGCAGATGAGTAATGGCTCCGGTGACGGCGATGGTGGGAGGAGATAGTGTCGTGTCCCACCGCGCTGTCCCTAGGAGGGTTACGTGCCACCCGGCTTCTTCTTAAAGGTAGTACGAATGAAGCGGCCTTCCCAAGAGAAGGTCGATGGCGGTGTTGTCGGGACAACGAAGACAGCACTCGGGGCAGCTTTTTAATGGGCTGTTCTTAACAGCAACGGCATGAGGGACCACTAATTGAACACTGAATCAAAGCAAAAGGAATTATGTTTATTGGGAATGACTTGATTAATGAAAATGTGTATCCAATTTAGCCCGCTGCGTTTTAATTCTCGTTTCTAGACGAACATAATAATCACGAATGTTGTTTTGAAATTAACAGGAGAACCATTAAACTAATTGTAGTTTGTAGTGTTTGTGTTTTAAAGAAAATATTCATTCACCCCATTTGAGGGAGAAAACGCATTATGATAAACCTAAGTAGGAGTGATTTGCATGTTTGTTCCGTGGGCAACAATTACCATCCTATTGGGTCACGATCCTGCATGGTGCTGTTGAATAACCAGAATAGGTAGTTAACCCTCTGTGCTCTTTCAGAAAGGTGAAGGTAGGACTAGAAACTATACAACGCAATTACACGTGAGCACAGTGTGATATAAGCAACATTTTCATAAGCAACATTTCAACCTACCCTGGACTGTTCCTGTCCTGCCAATCTGATCATGCCTGTCAACCTAGATCAGGCATTTTGGACTCTGGACATAGCTCATGTGAACTTATTAATTATTAGCAGTATTCTTAAACATCACCCTGCACAGCCACAAGAGGTATGGCCACCCCTTTGAGCCTGGTGCCTCTCTAGGTTTCTTCCTACACTCCGG
>JACXGK010000444.1:0-25121 GCA_016801125.1 Novumbra hubbsi
AGGTGTCTTAGAAACAAAGAGACCTTGGCATTTCTTAGTTCTGAATCAAGTCCTGAGTTCTTGAAAGGGTCACACAAAAGCCCCGTTGCCTAGCTGCCTCTGTGAAGCCCTGCTCTGCCTGGCTTTGTGTGCGTATATCTGGCTGAACAGCTCTTCTGAGGATTCCACAAGAATGCAGAGGGGGAGAGAATTGTTCCCAGTTTAATCTTATTCATTTCTCAGCTGGCAGGAGGGAGTCCTTTACATGTTACCATTGTGGATTTAGCCACCATTTTGGCTGAATACATTGCTGGGAAAAAAATATTCTTTGACAATTTCTTGCACATTTCTATTTTATATATATTTTTTTTTTAACAGGGCAATTTCACTTTTATTTGTATTACTGTTTGTATTTTTGATGGATAAGGGAGAGGGTGTGCTAAAATAGTGGCCCAGATTCAAACCCCACTTTCACTGGAACCACTAGACAGCCCAAGGCAACTATTTCTAGCACATTCCTGTTGTATATAATAGTAATTTATGCGTTGGGCACCAGTATGTATTCTCCTTTTGAATTTTCGACCAAATATTTTTTTCCTCTTTTACCGTTTTTTTTTCTTCTACATGTTAAACTAATTCTCTGTCATGGTATACCCATGTGAGACATGATGCAGACCATTAGTATCAATGCCCTTATCCAGGGTGGGATATGAACTCTGACCTCCCCCGCCCAGAACCTTTTATTCGGTCTGTGGATGAAAATCCTGGAATGTCTCTGCCTGTAAAAAGACCCCGACTGACCAATTGGCTTCCCCTTAAGAAGCTTCAGAACTAGGAAAACCAACCCTTACACAACTCATTGAGAGTATGAAGATTTTGGAAGAAGGTTTTTTTTTTTAAATAGCATAGAAATGTGTTTTTTGTGTATGTGTTCATGGCTGTATTAACCCATTTAATCCCATCGGTCACCATAAAACATACTTTTCACTTGCTTTTCCTTTAAAATTTAAAAAAATTATAATTGATTACTAATGACACATGATTTGGATATTTGGGATTAAATGGGTTAAGTATTAAATTCCCTATCTGATTTAAGTGGATTTTTTGTTTAATGCTATTCTGGATTTCAAATGGGGCATAATGGGGAACTTAATGAAGTTATCAAGTTTAAATGTATTGCATGTTAAAAATAAAACAGTGTATCTATTGGGTAGTAAAGGAAACATATAGCTGCAGTGCAGCAATCTGCCAATCAATGTATTTTGTTTAAATGGGAGTGGACTAAATAAAAAATGAAAGAACTTAATTACAACAAAATTTGCGTGATGATTTCAACACAACAGCACATGTAGTGGTCTTGTAAGTAGAGACAGGGGATCTGATGGAACATGCGTCTCCCTCTGCAGATCAGAACTGAACAATGAGAGTTCACAAACAGTTCTTGAGTGTGTTTTCAGTATCTCCCACTTCCTCCGGAAAGCAGGCTGTTTAAGATAACTATGAGCACATGTTGGCCTCATGGCATATCCTGTTATGTGCGGTGCATCCAGATTGACATTGTCACGAGACAAGACCGGAACCTCCTTGTCTAGTACGATCTTTCCCACCCAGATTTTGCTAATTCATTCCCCAAAAGAACAGTCCTTCCGGGCAACAACGTTTGATGTGAACTGAGAGGGAACCTATCAGGTGATGTTGAGCTCTGGCCTCTAACTTCCAGAATGGTTAATAGAATAGCCACAGATTAAAGGAGGTGGGCACAGCTGCCTGTGTAAAGAGCCAGCCACCTCAATGCTTTACATTGGATGAGATTGCCCGTAGACAAGAGGCAGAAGGGAGTCTGCTTTTGTGGGAGCGCCCTGTTATACACACCAACATTTAGAGTCTGTGAGGAACTCGATTAAGTTTCTCACAGGCCAGCCCCTGTTGTCTGCATTATGGGGCCATAATAAAAGGCCCTAAGTAGGCCTCCAAGCCCCTGCAGGGAAGAGATTAAACCCTAATTTCCAGCTGTAGGCACTGGTCAGGGCTGGAAGTGTCCTAGTTTTCTAGTTACGACTCGGGGTGTGCAGATTCCTTTCCCGATTGAAGTTCAGAGAGAGTAGTTTAGTCATTCCAGCCAGGAGTTTCATCCTGCTCACAGCGTAATGACATTGTCCCGGGATCCAGCTTTGAGGCTGATTTGAAGGACGTTCTTAGGTTTTCAGCGGTCCTTGAAATGTTTAGTTTGAAACAAACAAGCAATTGAGGACTGGGCGATGTATTGTGAATTGCTGTAATTTCTACCAAAAACGAATAAAGTTGAATAATTGTAGTTAGATGGTGAGTCATTTTAAAGGGGAAATTCTTTTTTTACGACTAAATCCACATTTGCTGGGAACCAGGTACCCTTCGTGGTCGGCTGATCAGTTGGAAAAGCACAATGACTTGGCCAAGCCTGCCGGGATTTGAAGTGATCAGACAAGGTTTAACTACAAATTGATACCAAAAATTATAATATAATAATAATAATTAAATTAAATATTATTATTTAATAAATAACATCCAAAATCTGCCAAACACTTTTTATTTTCAAATTTTTTGGAGCTCGGATTTCGCAAAACAAGGATAAGGAAACATCGCCTGCTGAGGTAACTTTGGCAAAACAAATAAAAAGGCAAAGAATTGTCAAGTGCCTGTGGTTTTATAAACCCGTTATAAATATCTCATGAATTGTAATAATAGGACGTTTCTTAGTCACTAGTCTAATAAATGCCTTAAAGGAGATCCTGGTAAAATACTAAAATGCTAAAACCTACCTAGCGATTAGAGCATCTGCCAGAGCTAACTTTTTCTAACAGAAAGGTTGGTAGATTAAACCTTCAGATAAAATAGTGAAAATCTTTAGTTTTGTCCTCGACAAGACAATCCTAATGGCTAATTCTCTCACACAGAAATGAAGTCACTCACACAGAAACTTAATTTAAAATGTCCCTGGAGAATATTGTTGGCATTTGATGTAGTTTTACCAAGACTAAATGAGTAGAGTCTGGATTTCAGTTTGTTTTTTTACGAGATACTGGTGCGTTTAATTGTGAGCTAGTTTCTGAGTCAGGTCGAAACAATGACAGATTTGACAGGTCGACACGTTGACAGGTTGTAATGATGGTAGGAACTCCTGGAAAGACATCCTATCCCCTGTGAGTCAGTCCCCCTGCGGTCACATCCACTCTCACTCAGCCAACCACACAAGACTGACTCCCGCCAGTTGTTCGTCATAGCGGTTTTTACAAGACTTTAAATGGCGTTTTGTCTGTTGATATGGCAGTAAAAGGCGAAAACGGAACAGTGGTGCGCGTTTGGCGCTCTCTGTTATCGGAGACTTGTATAAACAAAATGCACAGACCAACTGCTATCGCACAGCTGCTGTCTCCACTACTGGAATCTGCGTTTACAGTGCTGCCGTCTGATGACCACTCCACCTTGTGACTCAGGCCCGCTTGTTATCAACTCATGTTTTGGCTCAATGCTCCACAGATATTCCTAATATCAAGAAACTATGAGAAGTAAAGAGCTTGCTCAGGTTAAGGTTAAATTCAAAATAAATGTTACGGTAATGGTTGGGAGCAGGTGTTGGTTTATGGTTAAGGTTAGGGTTATGGTTAGGGTTAGTGGGCAGTTAATTAAAATGCATTCGATGGTCTGTAGATAGTGAATCTGTAGATGTTTAACAGGCTATCCAAATAAAGTGTTCCCCATGTTTCTCCTCCTGCAGGCTGTGAGGATGACATGATGGACCCAGCGCGGGATCATCCGGAGGTCCAAGCCCTCTCTCCTCTTCTCCTGCCCACAACGTCATGAGTTAGTGTGGGGGCGTGAGATCCCCGCCCCCCCCCCTTCCTTAGAGCACATCGTCTTGAGGGAAAGTGCCTCACGCTCTGCTTACATGAGCCAGCGGGATGAGGCTGAGGTCCTCGCACTCTCCGAGCGCCTCCTCATCGCTTCGCACAAGGGCCAGGCAGACAGTGTGGTGCAGCTGATCAACAAGGGAGCCAAAGTAGCCGTCACCAAGGTGGGTGGAGGGGGGCGAGGTCGTCTTCTAGTGGGCTCATGTAACAAATCCACATTGGCCATGGTCATCTGAGGCACATCTGTGTTTCATGCTCTGTGTACAGCTCAAAAGGTTAGTGGGACTAGAGCAGCATATGACCACACTATAATCCTTTTATAATCCTCTTTTATGACCACCACGGGGACCGTATCCTTTTCTTACTGGTCGGTGTGGAGAACCGCCGTGCCTCATTGCAGAATCGGCCATTTCACAAGATGGAGGCGGGGAGGAAAATGCTTCGCTGCTTTTTAGTGGTTTCGAAAACGCTTTTCTTCAAAGAGACTTAATGTTAGTGCATTGTACTTACGATGACCAGGTGGAACCACCGCAAGCCGGTAATATCTGTCCGCGTGGGGGCTGTCATTTGTGGAGACGACTCTGGGTTTCTTCAAGATGCTCTTTGAAGAGTTACGATTTCAGGTGTTTGCGCTTCGTTTGGCGTTTAGGGTCCGAGCATAGCCTGAAGGTAGGAAGGGAGGGTTCCCATGTCTGAAAAGGCTGGAATCGGGACCAAGCAAACGTGTTCTCTCCAGAGTGGACACCAACCTTGGGTCGCTTGAGCGTCGGGATCTTTGACAGCTCTCCATCTGGCTGTATCCGAGAGAGCTCAGCTGTGACGGCACACGTCTGAGTAAACACGTGGACACACGCGATGCCGTTTAAACCTCTGTTGCAGGTCACTCCACACAAAGCTGGGAGGGAAGCAGTCATTAACATGCCATGTGGACTCATGCCTCCACAAAGGCAGAGAAATACACTCGGACAGACAAAGTAGTACAGCCTGATGTCATTCGGCGTGTTCAACTTTGGGGAATTTACATGTGTAGTCCAGGGCTGCCCAACCCTGTTCCTGGAGATCCAACTCTAAATTAGCATACCTGATTCGAATAATTAGCTGGATGAAAAGCAGGTTAAATCAGGTTAGTCACAAATGGGGATGAAGAGAAAACCTACGGGACAGTAGATCTCCAGGAACATGGTTGGGCAGCCCTGGTGTAGTCCATTTAATGTAAAATATTGTTTTTGGCGTTTACTGAGAAAGAGAATGCCAGATGTGCATGATTTAAATGCTCTGGTAATGAAGACAGAACTGTGTTCTGGGTTTTGAGGAAGTATTTAGGTCAGGTTTTCCTCAGATCTTCAAAGTATTTTTCTTAATATACTTCCTACCTTATTGTCCATTATCACATTGCAGAGCCCCTTTTTCTTGAGACAAATAATTGACTTATTTCACAAACTGAATTCACAATTCTTTATCAGGAGTCCATTGTTGAATGGCCTGCACATAATGGCCGGCACATAAGTTATATTTCAGTGACTGAATAAAAATATGTTATCTGTTGTCAGTTACGTTACAAAGCTCCACTATTCCAGACCCTACTTGTCTATTTGATAATGTTGGTACTGGCTGCATTTTCACACGTTGGCAGCATGCCCCGAAACATGTTAAACCCAGGAACACGAAGATTAAATTTCAGTTGGAAATTCCTCTGGTTCAGGAGAGGGGGGGAGAAGGTTGTAGTGGGAGTGTCAGGTAAAGTGTCAAGTGCCGGATGAATACCTCCGCTCTGAGGAAGATTAAAACTGTTTTGAGAACGATAAAACTCTGGCAGAATTAGAAAGAAAGGAGTTCGACGTGAACCAGTCATGAGTCTCATAGGTCATACTAGGCCACGGAGCAGAGGGCTGGCTCAGTCCAGCCTGTCTCCTAGGAGAAGAGGGTTTGGTCTGACCCGTGTGCACCTGAGATGCCACCATGGCAGCCCTCCAAGCCTGGCCCGGTGAAACCCAACCCCTGCCTGGCCCCGGTGAATGCCAAGCGGCGCCGAGTCACACCCATGACGCGGGCCAGAGGTCTCTCCTGTCTCTCTTCAGAATAACGGAGGACTGTGAGGATGAGGTGTTAACGGTGGGGTTGTGAGGATGAGGTGTTATCGTTGGGGTTGTGAGGATGAGGTGTTAATAGTGGGGCTGTGAGGATGAGTTGTTAAGGTGGGGCTGTGAGGATGAGGTGTTAACGGTGGGGTTGTGAGGATGAGGTGTTAACGGTGGGGCTGTGAGGATGAGGTGTTAACGGTGGGGCTGTGAGGATGAGGTGTTAACGGTGGGGTTGTGAGGATGAGGTGTTAACGGTGGGGCTGTGAGGATGAGGTGTTAACGGTGGGGCTGTGAGGATGAGGTGTTAACGGTGGGGTTGTGAGGATGAGGTTTTAACGGTGGGGTTGTACTGATGTAGCCCTTCAATGCACGGGTGACCTATTATTACAGTGTATTAACTTAGATGACTCAGAATGGCTGCCAACTCTATGCGTCAAGAGCAGTTACATTTTATTATTGCGCCTCCAGAATGTTAGCACACTTTAATCTAGTCCATGTGGACAAATATAGTAGATATAATGTTTTAGGATTAACTGTGAGCATTTGTTTATTCTAGCTATACCTCTTGTGTACTATTTTGATTCTGTTTGGTGGTTGTTAGAGAGGCACATTCCATGCCTTTGCATTTCTAACCCTTGTCTCAACCACCTATATATTATGATTGTGATTTTCATCCGGCCAAACAATCCTTTTTTCATATAAAGAGAGGACATTAGCCCCTAAGAACCTACCGACACATCTGCTTCATAGCAAGCTGTCGGTCCGTCCGGGTTGGCCTCATAGCTGGGGGACGTCAGGGGCTTGTACACGAGCAGCTGTACAGGCCTTCTCTCCTCCCAAGTTCCCTTTAAAAGTCGGCAGGTTGGACGTGTGTTTGTTTTTCTGGGTAGTCATTAGTCAATCAGGCTGTGCGGCCACGACAGTCATCGCGTGAGGCTTACTTCTGGGCTGTGATGTCGTCGTCATGTCCGACTGGATATGAGTAACCCGAAGACACGCGCTCTGTCGCAGTGCGCGTGTCCTCTAAACTATCTTTTTGGCTCCAGCTGATGTCTCTCTGGCGTTGTCGTGTGTGTCGTCTCTCAGAGTGTGTTCTGTTTCCGCAGTACGGCAGAGGACCCCTGCACCTGGCCTCGTACAAGGGCCACAGTGAGGTTGTGCGTATTCTGCTGAAGGCCGGCTGTGACCTGGACATCCAGGACGATGTATGTATCCCGACGCCTGTCCCTCTTTGGCTCCGCCTTCCGCATTGTAAAGTCAGGATTGTTATGTTGACTGGGGCAGTGAACTCCAAGAGAGCTGTCTATGCTTAGTCTAAATTCTAGGCTTTTTGTTTGCTTTTGGAATCTGTCCGGCACACACGAGGGCCAGTGACTTGAATCGACACTTCTTTGAACCCCTCACAGAAGTGTCGATACAAGTCACTGGCCCGCGTGAGGCATGAAAAAAAACAATAAATCAAACAAGATACCTAGACAAAACATCATGTGTGCCAAAGAACTGTTCAATACACTCGGAAGATAAACAAAAGCTTTGGTGAGTTCAGAAAAGGCAAAGAACATGGTAGAAAGTGAAATACCTCCACAGTGAATGAATGAAATAAGAAGACTGTCAGACTGTTTGCATCCAGGAGGTTGGCATGGAAGTGTCAGCCACTAACCAGCCACACTGGACTCCCCATGCAAGTCTACTGGCTGGAATTAAAGATTCACAAACGTCAGTGCCGGCTGTCATGTAAGGCCCTGACTAATGGCTTTGATAAAGGAAAGTGTACTTATTGTGATTGCCAGACATAGGTTTTCCAAGACACCGTAAGAGAAAGGCACTTACAGTAAGTCACTCAGGATAAGAGTGTCTGCTAAGTGACCAAAATGTATGCTGACAGCCTGCGGATATACCATTGGAGTTCACTGGATGTGTGCAGGATGGTGTCCAAATTAATCTCACGCATTTCACACCATCACACGGAATCTTTAAATGTGACCAAAGGATGCCATTGAAAGGAATACGTTACATTAAATTACATGCAATTCTGAGTATTAGGCTGCTAGCGTGTTTGATTGCATTGTTCTTTACTCTGCATCTGGGCATCCTATTAGCATAATGACCTCCAGTGGCCCAGATTGGGATTATTTTGACCTCCAGTTTAAGGGGTGCAGCAGCATTCCCGGGGGGTTCAAAGTCGACGCTTCTGGCCGCTGTTCTTTCTTCCAACCTTCTCGCGATCGTGTCAAACCCCGGCTACTAAATGTCTGCTGGTAGGAGTTGTCCGCACTTCCTTTTATGGCGGAACATGAATGAGAGCCAGGCTGAACTGCTGTGGCCTGCAGCTGCTATGGCTATTGCTTTGTACAGAGGCCTGTCAAAGTGTCAAACTGCAACTGTGTGCTGGTTGACTCGTCGTGGTCATTCGTTGTCGGCATTACAACGGTGAACATTGTTGGATTGCAAGCTTGTTGCGAAAAAAGTTGACACCTCAGTTCTTCATGATGTGTCGGTCAGTTGCAGTGAAGTTAATCAAAGTAATGAGGCCTTGTTTTTGGGTTGTGTTTTACGTTGTCCTGTGAACTGTTGTGTGTGTGTGTGTGTAGGGAGAGCAGACAGCCTTACACCGGGCAGCAGTTGTGGGAAACAGTGACATCATTTCTGCCCTCATCCATGAAGGGTGTGCCCTGGACAGGCAGGACAAGGTATAACACACACACACACACGCACGCACACACACTCACGGCACCCATGCACGACCAAAAACACGACAATGACACCCACACAATAGAGCCCCAACGCACTGAGTAGCGGAGAGAGGGGGATTTTAAAACCCAACAAAGTGTCAAACAGCTCTAATACTATTTGACAATCAGCAGAGAAAACACTGTTGCTGTAATCTCCTTAAAACCCGTTTATTCCCAATGAAAAAAAACTCATGTCCCAAATGACACCCTGGTCCGGAGTGGCGCACAAAACAGGGGTGTATCCAAGGCCAGAGGAGACCATTGTGGACGTATCCAAGGCTAGAGGAGGTCCGTGTGAATAGGGAGGGTGTTTATGACTAGGCCTGGGTGCCCAACCACTTCCTGTGTTACCACACTGATCCACTTATCTTGCTATGTGTCAGCTATTTTGCCCAGAAACAATAACAGAGTTGTCCGGTATAATAGACACTAATCCACGGGTCAGGCTTGCGGATGTTTAACGGTTCGCGGCTGTGTGTGTCCCCGTAGGACGGCAACACTGCCCTACACGAGGTCTCATGGCACGGCTTCAGCCAGTCTGTGAAACTCCTGGTTAAGGCTGGCGCCAACGTTCACGCCAAGAACAAGGTAACTCCGCTGCAGACACACTACAGACACACTACAGACACACTACAGACACACTGTGGCGCTGTAATCGGCTTCCCGGTGAAACACTTGTTCCGTGTCTGACGTGCCAGTTTGTTAAAGTGACTCCCAGTTTCACCTGAAACCTTCTCCACCTGTGCAATGTGTCCGAGCAGGCGGGGAACACGGCCCTCCACCTGGCCTGTCAGAACGGCCACGCCCAGAGCTCCAGGGTCCTGCTGCTGGGCGGCTCCCGACCCGACAGCAAGAACCACGTAAGTCCCCCCTCCTCCGCCGCGGGTCGACCGGGCCGCCATGTTTCCGCCTGGAGCCAGGTGGCGTGTCCGCGGGGGAAGCTAGCGAGGCCACGTTCCACCTCCACTAATCCACGTTTCACTTAATTGGTTGAACGGCGCCAAAGTCAACCTCGTTTCCTCAGAAACACGCGTGGAATTGGCCATTTCAGGTTAAGTCGCACTAGGTCCGCAGGTGTCTCTAAACCACGGCGTTGGAAATACATCCTGGCGACAGGAGCCTGCATGGTTAACTGAGGCAACAGATCCCCATGCGTAGGTAGTCACTTCATCAAGGAATGATGTGTGTGTGTGTGTGTGTGTGCCTTGCTGTGCAACTCCAACATGATCTGCTCTCAGTCCACAAGGACCGAGCAACATAGGAAGTAGGCCCAGCCTTTGGGCCTGATTGGCGGTGATTGTTCCCAGTGCCTCTCCTTAATAGCCTCCGTTGGTGGGCCCTCGTTGTGTTCCAGGTAGGGGACACATGTTTGCATGTGGCGGCCCGCTACAACCACGTCCCCATGGTCCGCATCCTCCTGGGGGCCTTCTGCTCCGTGACGGAGAAGAACCAGGTTAGTCGGAGCCAATGGGAGACACCGATTTCAAAGGGGGGGGCTTGAAAAATGGGTCTTTCGAAAAAACAATCGTCCAGCCGGGCTTTATCCCGCCCTTATTCTAATTGTTCACCAATCGTCCTGGCTGTATCTAAGACTGTCTTTGGATGGTAAATATTTATTGTGAATAGCAGAGAAATATTTATTTTCGTTGGTTTGCTGAAGTGTCGTAAAACCCTTCAGCCTGTCACTCTGCCTTCTTCGTCCTCTCTTCCTCTTTCTGAGTCAGGCCGGGGACACATCGCTGCATGTTGCCGCTGCTCTAAATCATAAGAAAACAGTGAGGCTTCTGCTGGAGGCGGGAACAGACGGTAGCATCCGCAACAACGTGAGTGGATTGCCCCCTGGATAAAATATTTTGTTCCACCGGCAGCAATGTCATTTAAACATAGTGACAACTGCAGTAGACAACTACCCAGTACCCAGGTAAATCACACATTGTTGGCCAGGTGTTAGCTCTGATAGTCTGGGTTTTTGCGTGTGTGTGTGCAGGCCGGCCAGTCTGCACTGGATCAAGCCAGAGAATACAACAACCCAGACATAGCTCTGCTCCTGACCAAAGCACCTCAAGTGAGTACAGGTTCACCCAGCCTGATCAGAAGGGGCAGCCGAGAATGATTTGAAATGATTTTTAAACCAAACTTGTATCACCACGTTTATACAAACACACGCTGCCGACTTTGTTTAGACTTGACACTTCAGG
Organism: Novumbra hubbsi; assembly: GCA_016801125.1. Lineage (NCBI taxonomy): Eukaryota > Metazoa > Chordata > Actinopteri > Esociformes > Umbridae > Novumbra > Novumbra hubbsi. Next base: position 10,878 of record JACXGK010000444.1, read on the forward strand.
TGTTACTTGTCTGACATCATTCCTGTGCGTTGGCAGCAAAGTTGTTTCTGCGTGCATGCATGGGCAAAGTACGTGAGACTACTTCAATCGGAAACACTGTAGCTACAGTACATACAGGGGACAGACACTTAGAAGTGGAATGAATTCAACATTAGAGTTCCTGTTAAGCTACACACATCCCTTGGTCAATTAACCTCACCTCAGGCTGCTGTGTGTGTGTGTGTTCAGGTCCAGAGCTTCGCACGGGGCAGGAGTGTGAGGAAGAGGAGGGACAAGCTGAAGGCAGAGCGGCGGGCACAGTCTGTGCCAAGGGACGAGATGCTGCCCAGGAAGGTACAGTCAAGAGCACAGCCGCAAGAGGCTCACTCCGTCTGCGGATGACGACGGGGAAAACTTCGCCCGGAAGAGCAATGCTTCCGTTGTCATCCCTCACAGGACAGTGCGTCGGCCGCGGATGACACCCACAGCAGCGACCGCGTCCGGCGCGGGGCCATCGAGGCGGATGCCGGCAGGGGCAAGAACGGGAGGCTCAAAGAGAAGGTCAGCCGGCTACCGTAACCCCCTCTGACCGCTAAGGTAGTAATGTCGTAGGTGCGACCTCCAAAGCAGGCGGATTGTTGTGACGAGCCGTGTTGCGTTCCACCTGCCGCAGCCCTCGCTCTCGGAACCCCTCCGCCGCCGGGAGAACAGACACGGGGAGAAGAGGCGGGGCAAGCCGGCTGGCTCCTCCCCCCTACCGCCGCACAGCTACAAGGCCTATCAGCTGTACACCCTCTACCGGGGCAAGGACGGCAAGATCATGCAGGTGAACGGAGCAATCCCGGAGCCGCTCAGAACCCGATGCTTGCGATTTAAATGGGATGCCGGGATTTCATTGGTTAGAACGGATGTTGCTCTCGAAAGCATGGCAAGCATAGCTTCTGTCACTCTATAACGATAAAGGCTTCTGTAAAATGCCAAATTTCTGTCTCGGTCAGGGCCTGTGACAGACTTGCGTTCCGCCCAGGGGCTTTACTTGTAGATGCTTCGTGTTTGGTACGGAGAATGAGGCTCCTTACTTCGGCCTGTTGGCTTACCGACAAGTGGCTCATAGACCAGGGTTATCGTCTGCGTCCTAGGCTCCAATCAATGGCTGCCGCTGTGAACCTCTGATCAACAAGCTGGAGAACCAGCTGGAGGCCACCAAGGAGGAGATGAAATTGGAGATCCACACGGTGCAGGACCTGATGAACAGCAAGATGGGACAGCTGGACCGGCAGAACCAACACCAGGTAGGAACCACACCGGGTTAATGATCATTAACACGCAACGTTATTGACACCCATTTTTCAACCTGTAACACACAAGTATTTCTTATTGGACGTGTCCAGATAGGCCAATACCTGTTTGTAGTTCAGTCTTAGCCATTTGGTGACTTAAGTATTTCCATCATACCAGCCTTTGAAGCAAGCTGTGCCAGTGAATGTTGGGCAGGCAATTTGTGCATGTGTAATTTGTGCTAATTTTGCCTAACCAAATAATTAAAGGTGCACTCTAGTCAATTGAAAAACCCCATCTGAAAGCTCCCACTGGCACACAGACATTTGGTTTTGAAGACAAAATAAGACTGACAAAAATGTTTGTTATTTCTTGACAGCCGGCTTCCTTTATTAATGGTGACAGCTCAATGTGATTGTGTTTGTAGATCCGTGCTCTGGATAAGATGATATTAGAGAGGGTGTCAGCGGAGAGAACAGAGTGCTTACAAAGGATGGAACAGAGAGCCATGCAGGAGACAGAGGAGGGGGAAAAGAGACAGGTAATATTTACAGTAATGTCTAACACATCAACAGAGACAAGTAATATTTACAGGTATGTCCAACACATCAACAGAGACAGCTAATATGTACAGTAATGTCCAACACATCAACCGACAGGTCTAGCAGGATCAAAACACAGGTCTCCATGCCATATCGCTGTCGTTCAAGATTCAGCTCAGATGCAGTTTTACCCACTAAGATTCCCCCCTGTGTCACTGAACCTGTATTTGTCTTTGCCTGCCATTCAAGCAGGAATCGGTGGTCAACGAGCTGAAGAGCTGGTGCCTGGCCAAGCTGCAGAACATGGAGGTGCGTTTCGCTGGAGACTCTGGCAACGCCAGGCTCCGTCGCTCCTCATCCCTGGCCGACGGGCTGTGTGAGTCGGCCCCTGAGGCTCACACCGCGCTGCCTGCGGGAGAGCCAGGGGCCAGCGAGCACTGCCTGGCCCCACGCACCAGTGACATTGCCGACACGGACCCCACGGAGGACCCCTCAGCCAACCACTACTTTGTGGTTCAAGCGGACAGCTCTCCGGGTACGGCTCAAGCTCATGAACCGAGAGCGCAAGCGTGACTGCATGAGTGGCAAATATGTGAGCACTGATACAGGCTTATGTGAGCTTTACATGAGGAATACCATTATTAGGTCATACCGCTTCTCAGAATGTTTTTGATTATAAGAGAATATAGCCCAGATATATATATATATATAAATATATTATTTGTACAGAAATTCACACATTGAATAGTTACCTGTGGCAGGTTAATTAATTTATAATCACATTTTCCCCAAACCATCACCGTCTCACTGGGAATGTAATTAATTTATTTTGTTCTCTGAATTTTAATTCACTCAATAATAATTGCCTCGCGCAAAACCTTCCAGAAGGCGACAAACATCACAAGCCAGAGGATAGCCCCTCCCCCATTCCCACCAAGTCCCTGCTGCCGTCTCAAGTGGTGCGGCCCAAGGAGCGCCCGCTGGCCGCTACTGACCCCCAGAGGCCGGACCAGGAATTGCAGGACGTGGCGTCGCCGGAGCTTGGACCGAGCGGCAAGAGCAAACCCGGGTCCAGCAGCCTGTCCCCAGCCACAGGGCGCCACTGCAGCACCAGGAAGTACCAGGACCACAACAGGGACCGGGATGGAGCCGGGGAACGTGGCAGGAACAAGGGCAGACGTCACAAGAGGCATTCCCAGGGCAGGACTAAGACCAGGGGGGACCTGGCCGAGGGGGTCAAGACTCTGGAGGTGTTCGGGGAGGACGCTGCGGAGGGAGGCGGCGGGGAGAACTCCTTCGCCCAGGAGAGGGAGAGCATGCACGCCCTGGAGGTGACGCAGTACTTCTTCGAGGCGGTGTCGACCCAGATGGAGCGCTGGTACGAGAGGAAGATACAGGAGTCCAGGCGGCAGGCAGACCAGAGGGCCCGGGCCGACCGAGCCGCCCTACTGGAGAGAATCACCTGCCTGGAGGAGGAGCTTGGCGTGCTCAGGACTAAACGGCAGACGGTGCCCCAGAAACCCCAAAATCCCTCGCCATAAAAGACGGTGGGCGAGGTCAACCCGCTGGCAGATTGGAGCAAAGGTTTTAACGCTGATAAAATGGGTCCCTGGTCACACGGACAGTACATAGTGGCATGCAACCGTGGCCAATGGCCTGTCCGTTTCGTAATGGTAACAGACATGACTTGTTAAGGTGTGGCAGGAGTGTTCATTCTGGCAGCTTTTTAGTTGGTCCCCCCGGCTGTCTGATTGTGCATACGATGGAGGCAAGAGATTATGTGTATTTTCATATATAAATTGAAGTCAAATTTGACAACAAAATGATTTTTTGTAATTTCATTTTTTCTATGAAATAATCAATATTTAGTCTACCTCTTAGCTTTGAACATTTGCAAAATCAAAAAGCGTTGTCCAACTGCATTGGGGTGGTACTGTAACACAAACTAGGTAAGAATAAATAAGTAATGAAATTAACACTGTATGACAGAGAAGTTGTGCATGTTTTCATGTATCACTTTTGTAGTATTAATCTGGGTAGCTGTAGTGTTATAGTCAAGAGGCCGCTAGTTATTTACAGTAGATTTGTCATGGAATCATTGAACTGATCCAAGCAACACCAGTTTTATACTACCAACAAGCCATTAGTGTTGTTTATTTATTAGTAAGCCTGTAAGGAGAAAGATTGTGGGGGATTGCATGTACAAAATATAGGTGCTTCTTAGTGACATTGTTCATTTCTATCTGGTAAAATAGAAAGACCAGCTTCAGAGTAGAGTTAGCCAGGCTGCTTGAAATATCAGTAGAATAAACTATGGTTTCTTAATGGACTTACAAGGGCAACAATTCAGCCAAACCGTCTTAACTGAAGGAAACTTGAACTTTCATAACTCTACTACTCACTTTTGCCCCAACAGACTCTTGGATATTTCTTTGATACTCCATAAACTCCATTACTTTCAACTGTTCACTGTGGGAAAACAGTTTACATGTTGCTGTAAAACAATGTTCTCTATTCTTAATGCTTTTCTCCAGGTCAAAAGGTAGGTAAAATGTCATGTGTGTGTCATTCTGGTTTTCCCACCCACTTTACCTCAGTCCATAACCCCTAATGCCATCCATAGCACTAAAATGACTGACTGTTAACAAGACCATGTTTGCATGATGAAAAGCACACATTTATGGTGAGAAATACAACCTGCATAACGCCAGTTAGATATTGACGTTTGTTCTGTTAATGTGAGGTCACTGTACATCTGTGTCTTTGTTGATATAACTCCTTTGTAATAATTAATTCTGCAGCTAAAATGTCTAATGTATTTGGTAAAAAATAAATAAAAAAAATACATTGTTCTATGTTTAACTTTTTCAACACATTTTATAAGGGGGCTTTTGGACACAAATATTTTATTTTACAATAGCCCAACATGAGCCAAACAGTACAATGTTGGATTATACATGCAAGTAGCATATAATATGGCACTCCCAACAAAATGTAAACAGGCAAACCGAAATTTCAAAGAAGCCTCTTTGAGAAAACGAATGGCTGCGTCTAAAGCACATTCGCACATCGTAGCAGTGTGAGGAAGCGCGGCAACAACCTGTCCCAAAAATCGAAGTGTTTTTCAACATGGTTACCGTGCTGCCCATGAGTTAGAGGCAACAGCACAGCTTCTGGCATTCACTTTCAGCATGAATGCGTGGATGAAGTTCCAGACTGGGGACATCATTTCTTAACGTTAGCCAATGCGAGAGAAGACTGTAGCTCATCAAGGTGCATTTTCGCCTGTGTGATCATCATTCGAATTGCGTCCTAATGGTAAAGAAATTAACTTGTTATAATGGGGTTAAGTAGTATACGACACATACAGACAACATTAGTGGCATCTTGGCCTGAACATATTTCACCTGATTTGTGGCATTTTTATTCCTGTTGAACTCATCTCTCGCCCACTTCCTTAAGTAGGTTCTGTCTCCCTCGTCTGGCACCTGGCTAATAGTCCGCAACATGTTTCTGTACAAACCTAATACTTTCTGCCTCTGTAGAAACTTTAGGCATAAAAGAAACACAACACAGCCATAAAGCCACCGCTCAACTATAGCACGTAAAAGAAACCAAATGGCTAGTCATTTACGAAACAATCATTTAAAACATCGTCAAAGACTGACAATATTAGCAACAGCGCTAGTAAACACACCAAAAGAATATAACTGAGTTATTGATAGCTAGCTAGCATGAGGATATTTCTCATGTATGTTGTCTATATCTAGCTCGTTGGAAGGATACTACTCAAACCATACGGGTAGTTTATCGTTCTGATGCCGACAACATTGTTTCGCATTACCTGTTTTAAAGTAAGTGCCGCCGGGGGTAACCTTGAGCTCGCCATCATGTGCACCGTAGCAAACATGTTAGCTAGCTGAACTGAAGGCAGTAATGGAGAGTTGTTCGCGAGAAACGGCTCTTATTGGTGAACGTTTTGAATCGAATCATATCGGAGAGAGGAGCTGTTCATTCGGCAAATTTATTGCCCCATTTTTTACGATCAAACAACGACTATTTGCATATAAAATAAAGTCGTATTTAATAAAAATTGTAGATCTGCAACGCAGAATACAATTACTGCATAATGTGGAGCGTGCGTCTTTGTGTTCCACAAACGATAACAACAGTGAGTCCATCCATTAGGACAGGAAAGATGAAAACTTTTTGACGGTGCATTTCTCGCTGTAACATAATTCTAGTCAAATTTTTCGCCTTTTCACTGAAGATGTGCGATTTATTTTTAAGGATTTTAATGGAAGGCCAATTCACGAGCTAAATGAGCCGGCTCTTTCGAAAAAAATGGAGCCAACCTGCTCACCAAAAACAATCGGAATGCCCGTCACTAGAAGGCAGCTCAGCTTATATGGTAGTCAATACCGTTTCAAGGATCTACGTCGCCCTCGTGTGGGAGGCGGTAGCTAAATTATTTACAAATAACGTAGGCGACAACAAATCATTTCAACGGGACAACTAGTCTCAAGCACACAACGCATTGAAACTATTGACTCAGTTTAAAAAGTTTATTATTATACAATGTGCCAAGTCATTTGATAGATGGTAGGAAGAACCACTATGAATACTACTTCACATTACAAAATACCTTGGTGATAAATATATCATTACACAATCAACAACTGTACTCCTAATGGCCTTGGAATTTGGATTTCCTAAGTGGCCCAATGCCAGTGACTAAACCTAAACTACAGTAAGGATGTAAAACCAGTGTAGTCAATACATCTCTCAGACCATAGAAATGGCATTGGTTGGAGCATCAACATTGCTATTAGTAGTCCTTGTGCTTCAAAGTGCATAGGAACCAACTTTTTTAGAAGAACAAACAACCTTGACAGTTGAGAACTCAAGGCTTTTTAACAACATTTGGGCAGAGTCATACATTTGAATTAAACAATGAATATATTTTTTAAGCACGTGAGTGAGACGCAATACTATTTCTTCAAGGCACAATTCCGGGATCACCATTTAATGAATTAAGACCATAATCAGCATGCTTTTCTTTTGTCATGATACAGCTTTAAGGGGATGCTTTTCTTTTCCTTTGTTGTTGCACAAAAACAACAGCTCCATATTGTCAGTTCATGAAACAGAGTGACTTGATGGCCGCTTAACACTGAAAACATCAATATGACGTGGGGGGTGTTATAGTACATGGGTGAAAGAGGTATCTCTTCAATGAAGTTGTTTACATGGAAGGGAAACACATTTTTATCATTTTCCCATCATTTGTTATAGACGTGCAAGTTAAAGCAATAGTTATTACAATATGAAGGAACTACCAGAATGCCCCCCCCCCGGCCTGAAGACAAGGACTAAACAGTGGAGGTTGCTGTCAACCTCTATGCTCTACTAAACTTAAGAGTAAAACTAAGAAAAAGGCACATATACAGCGGCATGTCTGTCTTTGTGAGTCCTGTTTTACAGTCTGTGAGAGGTGGGGGCGGGGCCTTGTGTGGTTGGTTGCTGCCCTCTGACACAGCTCCCTCTCACTGGCCTAGTGGTCAGTCGCCGTGACGAGTTCGAACCACTGCCTCAGTGCATCACTGAGAGTCTCTGGCAAGGCGTTGACGTCACGCAAGATCACATAAAAGGGGAAAGGAAACTCATCCATGTAGGAGTGGATCTCGGGCATCTCTCCTGGACCTTTGAAGATGGGCACTTTGATGTCCAGTATGGAGTCCTGTGGGAGAAATACAGGGAATGTACAAAGGAATGTACAGGGAATGTTCCACTATTCATTCACTAGTCCATTTCTATTGGACTACATCAAGTCAACTACAGTTCGACGTGGCATTTCACCGCTCACAGTAACTCTAGACAAGATGGCCAAAACGTCTTACCCGCGAGTTGGGGTTGTCCAGCACCACGAAGATGACGAACACGTTGGCGTTGCGAGCTGCCTGCACGGCCGCCGTCACCCGCTCCTTACCCTCCAGGAAGAGCCCTCTGCCGTCGGACACGATAAGCAGCAGCTGAGCCGTCTCTGTGGAAGGGGGGGGAGAACAGCGAGAGATATTGAAGGGAAAAGGGAGGAAAGGTGGGCTACTGGTACGGGGGGGGGGGTCGGTTGCCACGGTCACCACAATGGCCCGGGGTGTCTCTTTTCAGGTCCCAGTGCTCTGGGTTACCGCGGGAGCTCTGACACCGGGCTAGTCCGAGCAGGTCCACAAGGGACGCGGGTGTCACCGGGGCACTGTAGACGGAACAACACTGTGCTTTTGTCTGACAGCACCGGGGCGAAACTCTAAGGTCCCTCTTCACCCGGCGCGACACTCAGGGCTTGTTTGTTGGACATCAGATCCAACCAGGGCATGGACCCCTTTGGCTCAGCAGCACAGAGGGGGCTGTAATCAGCGGACAATGTCAATGTGTTCACTATTACCATAAGAAACGTGGGCCCTAAACACACTGCAATACATACGCTTGTGAAGGAGACTAGAGAAGGCCATTATTTGTGTGACATCATAGCAATTACCATATTAACCATACTAATTGATCAAGCGAAAGGAGGTACGTTACCTGTGTTCATGGATCCAGGGTTGTGTTGCTTTGCTGATACAAACATGTTGGCTGAAGTCTCCAAAAACTAAAGGACATATGAGCACAATGGTGTCAACGGCTTTCTGTCGGACCCATGTTATCGTTTCACACTACCGTTCTAAAATACAAAAAAAATTAAATCACACATTGGGCCTCGCTGAACAAAATATTTAAGATCAAAATATATACTGTGCATTGTGTAATTAGTTGAAAACTAAAGGATGTAACAACGATCGATAGAAACCAAAATCACAATCCGATTGAGAGCTGGATTTGAACTCACACCAAACAAACAAGTAAACAGTTACGGCATCAGGGAGCTCTTTTGACATGGGCCTTCATGGAGTCTGTATCTGACTGTTTGGTCAGAAATATGCAAATTAGTACACACTGGAGGTTATTCCATAGGGCTCTGGCAGTGCTCCTCACACAAAAGAGCAGATACCGTCCTGCTGCTGGGTTGATGTCTGTCTAAAAACTGCATGGTCGGTATCAAACCATCCAGAAGAACGGAATCTTTCAGAGAGATCTTTGGAACAATATCACAGGCAGTGAAGTGCTGGCCTATAAAGGGAGGGACCTTCCCACCTGGGCTATCCTGGTCTTCTTCTGCTGGAACTGACAGAGCCTCAGTATCCTGGCACCCGACTGATCGTTGAACTGCTGTTGGAACGGGTGGAGCAGCTGCACAGTCTCCCCGAAGCTTAGGGGGACAACCAAAACATTTCACCTGTTATTGCCCGGTCTACGGAGGAGGGGGGAGAAGCTGGTCTCCGGTGACGGCTCCTCTCACCTGCACACGGACACCTGGCCGACCTCCAGGAGGGTGAGAGCGTTGACGATCACAGACAGGGATTCGAAGGCCAGCTGTGACAACGATGACACCCGAGAGATTAATGAGACATCCATGAAACATTGTGGTTGTCCTAAACGACACCCTGCTCCGCATGTAGCGCACTAGTTCTGACCCCGAGACCTGTCCACCCAGGCTAATAGTGCACTAGAAAGGAAATAAGGAGCAGCTTGGGCCTCGTTCCTGCAGTACACGGACTGAGGAGGTCCCCAGGGAGAAGTGACCTGCCTGTTTGGAGTGGTTGTCCACCATGCTGGAGGAGTCGTCCACGGCCAGACAGATCTGGTACTCCCTCTTGCTGGGCTTGGTTCTCCTCAGCCAGATCTTGTCTTTCCGGAACTGACTGGCGATGTAAGGGATGACCTTACGCATGTTCAGACGCTTCCCCGTGCGGTAGTCGCCTCTGTGAGGGGGACGGATATAAAAACAATAAAGATTAACCATCTGCTAGGATTAGGCTCCTCTTCCGGAGCGTTGTCCGCCGACTCCTCCATGAGAAACGGCTTTGGCGTTGTCCTAGGTACTCACTTGAGTTTGGCGGCCTGCGTGGGCTCCAGGATGAGGCGGAGCTGCTCACACAGCTGCTGGGACAGGGCCGAGGTCAGTGTCTGGTACCGGTGCCACATGGCCGCCGCTGCGCTCTCCTGTAGGACAGCGGGAGATCCGGGGTCACACAGGGACCAGCGCATCCCAATGAGGAGGCTAGGAACGGGGAGTGTGTGTGTGTGTTAGCGGGACGCCCAAAGCATTGGTACCTCCTCGCGGTCTCCGGGAGCCAGTTTCTGCCAGGCCTCCAGCTGCTTCTCCATCTCTCTCCTCAGCTCCTCGGGATCTCGGATAGGGTTCTGGGAACGCAGACACACGTTCAGTACGCTTTATGGGGCTTTTCTTACGACCAGGTTGTTTCCTTGGCACCGATCGGGTCCATGTTCGTCTGAGAGTAACCTGCAGCGTGTCCGTCAGCAGCTCTGGGACAGTGTGGACTGTGGACTCCCTGGTCCTCTCGGGACGCTCCTCGTCGCTGTGGCCCTGTGCCTCCTGCGGCCTCTCCTCATCCTCCTCACGCTGCCTCTGAGCCTCCAGCTCCCCGCTTTCCAGACCTAACGGAACACACGACACCATCAAGTGACATGCTCATTTAGGGGCACCTTGCCCAAAGAAACATTTAAGAGAACTTGAAAATGAAAGCTAGAAGGTATCCTGACACACAGACGCATGTAGGCCGAGGAGATTGACATTGCACCTTTCTGTGACGCTCTGGTTGAGTCAAGCTGCTCCGGCTTCAACTCCTGGGCCTCAACCGCCTGCAGGTCCTCCTCCCGCTCCTCCGTCTCCATGGCGATGTCCTCATCCTCTGGGTCGTCATCTTGTTGGGCTCCAGCTGGCTTTTGCTGGTCAGCGCTGGCGACATCTGTCAACGGTGGATATAAGCGGTTTAGAGAAAGGGCACTGAAGAGCGTTAGAAGGCTTGGTGTCTTGGACTCATCTGGTATCGGTTCTCACCGTATGTCTGCTTGTCGTAGGCCGTCTCTCCCTGTTTGATGTGCTCGTACAGGTCGGAGTCCTGCTGGGCTTCAGTCTGGCCGTTGTCCTTTGACCTCTCTGCACTGCTCTCGACTGTGCGTAGACGCTTGTTGATGCGCTCGTTGTAGTCTCCCGTGGAGCGCTCGTTGTCTGCCTGTCCAGGCTTCCGCTTGAAGCTCTGGAAGGAATCCAGGTTAGCGACACAAACATTTCAAAACAAACTGGTTGTTTCTTGTGAGGCCAGATTTCGGAGGCACCTGCGTCTTGCTCTGGCTCTGTTTCTGAGAGGACATCCTGGCCGTGAGCTTGGATTCATGACCCTCAGACTGGCTAGCATCAGCTGCTCCACTACCGTGCTCCTGGATGAAACAACCGCACCGAAGAATCAACTCAATCCCTGACAAACGAGACTTGAACAAGGGATGTGTGTGTGGGTGTGTGTACCTCTTTAGCTTGGTCCCTCTCGGAGGCCTCCCCTGCCAGCTCCACCGCTGTCTCACTCTGGACGTTCTCCTCCCCAGTCTGGCCATCGGTGTTGTGCTCCTTCCTCTCTGCGGACTCAGGCTGCTCCTCATCTTGACCCGGTTCCTCCTCCTGGGGGTGTAAAAGTGTTCTGACTTTGAAACACGGCCTTTTCTGTGTCGTTTTGGGCACTACTAGGTGCTTATGTTAGTGCAAGAGGAGGTGAGTCAAATTACCTTTGGTTTCTGGCCTTCGTCAGTAGGGATGGTCATGTCCACCTCTTTTCCGGCCTCCTGTCCCTTCTCCTGCTCCTCCTCCTCTTTCTCTGCCGCCTCATTGTCTTCCTCTGTTTTTTCTCCGTCTCCCTCCTCCTCAGTCTTGGGTTCTTGGCCTTCCTCCTCACCTTGTTCATCTGTCTGATCCTCTGCCTTCTCCTCCACTCCACCCTCTTCTCCCTCTTTCTCCTCCTCCCCCTGTTTCTCCTCCACCTCCATGGGCTTCTCGTCGACATCAAACGGGTTCTCCTCTGGAGTAGAAAGACACACACAGTAGTCAAACATCGGCTCAGGGAGGATTTTCCTCTACCCCCCCCAATCGACCCTTGTTCCCCTAGCTTTTGACCTCACCGTCTCCCTCATCCCCAGCCTGCTCCTCATCCTGGTCCAGGTTGAGGTCATCGGGCAGGTCCATGGCCTCTGGGTCGGGCTTCCTCTCCTGCTCACCGTGGTACGGGTCCACTTCGTTCTCGTCGAACTCCCTCTGGAACGGCAAACAAAAAAAGACCCCATGAGATCCTGCCAGCCACGGCCCCGTCAGCCACGAGCGGTTCACCGATGCTCAGCGCTCACCTCGTCGCCCTGTTCGTTGATCTTCCGCTCGTCCTCGTCCAACGGTCGCTCTTCGGCGTCCTGGTCCTTCTTCTCTTTGTTGGGGTCCGCGGCATCCAGGTTGTCGTCCTTGGCCACAAGTTCAGACTCCCCCTGAAGAACACAAACACGGTTGAACCCATCCAGCCACCGCAGACCACTCCCACTGGAGCAGCGAGCAGTTGGCGCGGGCCCGTTTCATTCGACCAGGGCCTTTGTCTCCGTACCTGGTCCATCCCTTGGCCTGACTCCTCCTCCTTGTCGCTGCCGTCGTCCTCCTCGTCGTCATCGTCATCCTCGTCACCCCACATCCTCTCGTCCAGCGTGTCCGTCTGTCCCTCGCCCAGGTCGCCCATCTTCTTGTCCAGGTCTTCCTCCTCTTTGTCCGACTCCTCCTCGTCATCCTCACCTAAGGCGCAAACAAGCGTTGTTTTTTGAGACTGGAACGGCGTGCGTCATGGGAGATGGGTGCCATTTTGTCCTCCTTCAGCATGTCTGTATCCCCACCTGGCTCTCGCTGGTCTCCATCATGCATCTGTCCTTCAAAGTCCTCAGACATCTCGATGGCATTGTCCTCCTCCTCAATGTTCTTCTTCTCGGGCTCCTCATCCTCCTTCTCCTTGCCTTCCTGGAACGTGTCTTCAACCTACAACAGGAAGGTAAACCGTTCAGCTGAACGCTTGTGAACGGTTTTGGGCAAATCCCAACTCCGTCTGAAAAGAGCCTTTGGCGTCTGAATAGCGCCAACGGCGGCTGCATCCTTCAGTGTTTATCTTACCTGCTCTTCGTTTTCGATCTTGTCGCTGACGTCTTTGCTGCCCTCTCCCTCCCCTATGCCCCCACCCTCATAGTCGTGAAACTCTGTGGCCCCCTCTCCATCTCCTCTCTCCATCAGCTCCTGAGGTAGACAGAAGCCCTACAGGAGAAGACGGTTGTGATAAATGTCATCGTCAAGTCTTGAACACCAGTAGCGTTGTAGAAGTTCTTTATCTTTCTAAAGACATTTCACTACTTCTGTTTATAGACAAATCAAAGACTTTCAGCCGTGGTGGGGCTGCCGTGGGATACCTTCTGGGCCAACTCTGTAAATATGCTGGCCAGGACGGAGAGCAGCTTCCCGGTGCTCCGGTGGGCCCCCACGGACACTCCAAGGTAGTAGCGTACCAGCTCAGAGTACAGGCCCAGCATGGGCTCTAGACGCACCAGCAGCCGGCATGCCTCACCCAGCTCCTGAAGACCCCCGACCAGGGAGAAAAACGGCCTCAAAGGGTGAGCATACGGTACGGACGTCCTGACACAGCAGCAGACTGAGCTAACAGGCCGTCTTTGTCCAGGACAACTAAGGAACTTGTTATTACAGTCCGAATCTGCAGATTGTTGACCGCTGTGGTCGAGCCGCTTCAGGTACGGTGCTCGTCAGGGGATCACACTCACCTGGAGTTGCTGAGGTGGACAGGAGTCTCTGTGGACTCGGAGTCTCTCTAGTAGCTGGTCCAGCATACCGTTGACCTCGGCAAGAGAGAGGGACGCCACTTCTGCCCCCAAATCTTCTTCCAGCAGACGACTCAGGTGACCAGGCTTCAGAAGGTCTTCCTGGGGCTCCTCCTCTCCTTCTGGAACTGGCGAAAGACAGGAAATTGCATGAACATTTCTTATTAAAATGGCTATCGTGATCACATTATATGTTTGCTTTCTTCGACAGCTCGTTGTTCTACTCACCACTCTTGGGGTCAGTCTGCTGTTCCACCTGCTGTACCCCCTCCCTCCTCTTCACCAAGGTCTGCACGGCCACCAGCACCGTGTTGATGACCTTCTCCAGCTCCGCATGAACCTCAGAGCGAAAGGTCTGCTGGTGACCTGTGGGACGAGAGACAACGGGAAAGTAAACACAACGCAGTAACGTCCGTGTTATACCACTGGAAACACACTGCCGTAACGTCAGCCCTATACCACTAGAAACACACTGCCGCAACGTCAGTCCTATACCACTGGAAACACACTGCCGTAACGTCAGCCCTATACCACTAGAAACACACTGCCGCAACGTCAGTCCTATACCACTGGAAACACACTGCCGTAACGTCAGCCCTATACCACTAGAAACACACTGCCGTAATGCAGTGTTATACCACTGGAAACA
>JACXGK010000444.1:25221-39972 GCA_016801125.1 Novumbra hubbsi
ACACTGCCGCAACGTCAGTCCTATACCACTGGAAACACACTGCCGTAACGTCAGCCCTATACCACTAGAAACACACTGCCGTAACGTCAGTCCTATACCACTAGAAACACACTGCCGTAACGTCAGTCCTATACCACTAGAAACACACTGCCGTAACGTCAGTCCTATACCACTAGAAACACACTGCCGTAACGTCAGTGTTATACCACTGGAAACACACTGCCGTAACGTCAGCCCTATACCACTAGAAACACACTGTCGTAACGTCAGCCCTATACCACTAGAAACACACTGCCGCAACGTCAGTCCTATACCACTGGAAACACACTGCCGTAACGTCAGCCCTATACCACTAGAAACACACTGCCGTAACGTCAGTGTTATACCACTGGAAACACACTGCCGTAACGTCAGTTCTATACCACTAGAAACACACTGCCGTAACGTCAGTCCTATACCACTAGAAACACACTGCCGTAACGTCAGTCCTATACCACTAGAAACACACTGCCGTAACGTCAGTCCTATACCACTAGAAACACACTGCCGTAACGTCAGTCCTATACCACTGGAAACTGACAGTGACCAGGACAGGTTTCTGCGAAGCATTCTGTGTGCTCAACCTGTCATTTCTCACCAGTGTGTCCGTGACCCAGGGAGAGTAGCTCCGCCTTCCAGGCAGTGAACTCCGTCAGGCTCGCCTCCACCTCTCCTCTGACATACTGCAGGCCTCGCGTCAGCCCAGGCTGGGTGTCGGCCGTGCCCTCGGGGGCAGTGGGGGTGAACAGCAGCTCCACCGCGGGCATCTGTGCCACCACGGCACCCAGACGGTCGTAGCCAGAACAACACACGGAGAAGTGGCTCCTGGGAGACGAGAAGGGAATGGGGTTAAAGGCTCGTCGTTAGAGAGGATGTCAAAAAAACGATAAGACCTGAAGGACAAGTGCGAATTCTCTATCTTGTGTGTGTGTGTGTGTGTGTGTGTGAGAGAGTGTGTGTGTGTGTGAACCGCTGTCCTGGCTCTTACCAGGAGTGCAGCGCCCCCCACGAGGACTGCAGGGCCACTGCGTCCAGCTCCTCCTTCAGCCTCTGGGTTTCAGCCAACATGTCCACCACACGCTGGGTCAGCTGGGTCCAGGCCGGGTCGCCCCTCCTCAGCATGCACCCGGCGGGCTGCCTCCGAGCCGCCAGCGGGGAGGTGCACATCAGGGCGGGCTCCCGCTGCCCTCCTGCCACCTCCGGCTCCCGGGGGCCCTCGGGGCAGCACTGCAGCAGCCAGGACATCTGCCGGAGGAGGGTGGCGCACCGAACGGCCAGGCCCTGGGCCTTGCACACCCAGCCCCGGAGAGAGGCCTGGGGGGGGAGGCCGCCTGCGTCCCCCCCGTTGGCTTGGAGGTGCGTCTGAATGCCCTGCACACTGGCTGTCAGCCTCCTATGATGATGAGAGAAATGAAGACGGAAACGTCGAGCGAGGAAGACGACCACGGATAGACACACTTCAGCTGTGTGCCAACGAGTACTCTATACCATACATAGCGCACTAGTTATGAGCCGAGGTCTAGTAGAAAGTCTCTTACTTAGAGAATAGGGTGCCATTTTGGACTCAACAAAACTCTGAGACAATGTGTGCTGGGAGATGAAAGGTTAAAGCTTGCATGTTGACCTGAGGTGGACCCACTGCTCGGTGAGCCTGGACAGCCGTCTCCTCTGCCCGAGCAGCAGCTTGAACAGGTGGGAGGAGAAGCCTCGGCAACGTTCGATATTCCCAATCCCCAATTCCTGGAAGATACACACACACACACACACACAGTCACACTCTGGAAACCATTTGACAGTGACCCACAGTTATGTCTGCTGTGCCACGAACACTGTTAAGCGACCGCAGTACCTAGACCCCATTTAAAGCGAATTAACCCACGTAATTTCCTTCTTTTTTTTACCCCCTCACCTTAGCGGCGCTCCCGAGGGCAGTCATCATGGTGGTTCTGCGGGCCCAGGACCGGTAGAAGTATTTCTGACAACCCTCCCATGCGGAGCTCATCTCTGCGAACAAACTGAAGCAAACGTTTCCCATGCCACCGTCAATAGGCTACATCGTGACAGCCGGTACAGCTATTCAACGATAAACACCCCCCCCCCCTCTGCATGGCTAAATATTCCAGGTGAGCGTCCCGTTTCCGGTCAGGCGGATGTGTCTTGTTTCGCACCTGTTCTCCGCCTGCTCCTGGGTCCTGACTGCAGCCAGGGCGGTCTGCAGCTCCAGCGGCTGCAGACAGAGGGTCTCCTCGGGGTCCGTCGTCCGGTTCCAGTTCAGCCCCTTGCGGTATGACAGACCTGCAGGCACGGCAGCATGGTCGGTGAACGCCGGACTCATGGGACAACAACGCCAGGTGGAATCATACATCCCTGCAAATGGACTAGTTACCACATGACTCTGCACAGTCTACCGTCATGGACTCACCGATCTCAGCCAGCATCTTGAAGAGTTCAGACAGGGCTCTCTGCTTCTGCTGCAGGATTTGTTTGACGTCGGACTTCTGCTTCTCCTTCTCCGCTTTCAGGTCAACCGAGAGGTTCTGCAGGCTGTTCAGGTTGCTGATGACCTCCCCTGAAATAAAGACATGTCAGTCGGAAGCGTAATCATAGAGTAAGGGGAACCGATTGGTCCCAGAGCGCTGTAATGTTAACCCAGAATGAATTAATGTCTTGTCCAATTGGTCAGATCTTCTATTATTTCCTGGGTCCAGTGTCGAGTTGTTAAAACAAAAACAAGAGCTCTATGGTATAATTTATGTTTATGTAGCAAAACCTACGAGACCTCGTCTTTTCCTCCAGATCTTACCAGTAAAGACGTCCAGGTCCTCGGACAGCTCCGGTAGAGGGCTCCTCTTTACCAAGGTCACACACATCTTCCTCATCTTCCTGGTGAGGAGGGACAGGCGGCCCTGTAGAGATGAGGGATCCAGGCACGACAGGTCCTCCTCCGTGGGCTCGCTCTGGGAAACATAGAAGCACCATGACGACGCGACCAGTACAACTGTACATAACGTCCGGAAGGAGCCCTTTGTGGATCAAAACCCAGTGACAGCATAGCTTTTGAATCAGAATAGAACATTGACGCCAGGGTGTATAAATATATATATAAACAACCCGGTTCTCTACGTGATACGAGGAGACTATGTACCTGTAAGTCTCTGGTGGTACCAGGGAGGGCCTTCTTCAGGGCCCGGTGGACCCTGTGTAGCGGCGTGCTCTCTTGGTTGGCATCCACACTGTCCAGGTTGGCACCGCTGCCCTGCTCCGTCAACGCCGGGGCACACGGCCCGCTCAGCGCCGCCTCAAACTTCTTCACAAACTTAAACAGGGTTCTGGAAAAAGGGTTTGGAGTGGTTGATGCTGGGACGTACGCGGTCGCGCTGGTGCTTCAACGATGTGCTGTGACCGGGAGGAGGTCTCACGAACAACCAAATTGGGGGGCGAGGGGGGGGGACCTTTGGACAGACGGCCTTACCGATGAGTCTTGTCCACTGACTGTTTTATGGACCAGAAACTGACGTCGTTCCACTTGGAGATCTTCACGAAGCCCTTCAGCTCCTTCTCGATGGGCTGTCGGAGTTGAGCGACCTTGGTCTGGATGCCGTCGGAGAACTGCGCGTAGTACTTGTGCAAATTCCAAAGGAGACTGCAGAGAGGCTCTGGGAAAGCAGGACGGACTTCCGTTCAGAACCACAGACTGTACATACACAGGGGAAACCGGAGTGGTTTCAACCAACCAACTGTGTGGAAGTGGGACGGTACAATGTGTGCGTGTGTGGACGACATTGGCGGCCTTCCCACCTTGTCCAGGCTGGCTGGGGACCAGGAGGAGGTGGCAGTGGAAGCTGAGCAGCATGAACAATCGGGTGTGGTACTCTCCCAAGGTGGAACCCTCCATGAAGGCCTGCAGTGTGGAGGAGATCGTGGACAGGGACAGACGCTCGGCAGCGTCACCCTCCACTGGACGACACGGCAGGGGGGTTAACTTGGAAGTCTGAAGACTTGACGGCAGTTTACCAGTGTCTGCTAACTAACCCAAATGTAATTACCAAGCAGGCAGATCGTTATTATAATCGTTAAGAGCTCTGCTGTGAAACAAAATGCAGCCGTGCTTTGCAGTTCATCGTTACATCTAGATGATGGCCACAGAATCAGATGCTCTCCTTCAGGCATACTAAAAAGGCAGCTCGTTCAACAAAGGTAGATAAAAGTCACACAGAAATCTCTAACCCGATCTCTAAGGGAAAGTAGTTAGAATGTATATTTTCTACGCCAATCGTATTAGTGAAAAATACGACATTTGCGATCCGTCCATTCGGGGCATACAACAAAGTATAGTTATATTTGCAGTTTGGTTTCCCTCCACATGATGAACAGGAGGTCAGGTACCTGTGCTGGGGTCCGTCCTCTGCTCTTCCAAGTACCTCTCCACCAGCTGGTAAAGGGAGAACCAGTGCTTGGTGGATCTCTCCGTGTGCCGCTTTAAGGCATGGTCCAGACTGCTGGACCAACAGCTATTGATGTGTGGAGAGAAAGAACAGAAAATGACTGGCTTTGTAGAAATCATGTTATAAAACAGGTGTATTGGTTTGAAGTACACTTGTAAACAGGGTTCCATGCTGTTCCTCACTTCAGCTCCAGTTTCCGCCACTGGATGATGAGGTTAGTGACGGCCTCCAGCTCCCTCCTCAGGGAGACCGATCGACAGGCGTTGTTCTCCCAGTCCTGAAGGGTTCAAAAGGGGGCTGGGTCAGCACAGGGTTCAAAAGGGGGCTGGGTCAGCACAGGGTTCAAAAGGGGGCTGGGTCAGCACAGGGTTCGGGGCAGGGAAAGAAGACTTGGCTTGTACTTCTAATCCTCCACCATTTTGACACGTCAATCGCTTTGATAACTGATGACGAGAGCATGTACTTCGGACGTCGTAGACGTAGTCAGTTAGCAGGAGAGCACCACCAGGCCTTGGACCCGGGGCTAGGGGACAACAGCACCACTCACCTGGGCTTTGCTGAGCAGGATCTCCAGGCCGTTGAGGAATTTAGCCAGCGGACTAGCCAGACTGAAGGCCATAATCCGCTCCGTGACAACAGTCAACTGGGACACACAGGGACACACAGAGGCTCCGTATGACAACAGACCACTGACTTACGTACACTGGGGCTCGATAACGAACCCCAACAACAGAGAAATTAGACTTCAGGTTGCCATTAGCGCACCACCATGAATGTATTCTAGTTCTACCGACCCGTCACCAAGGACCATCAGACTCAAACAGGCTTGCTAGGGCTGGCCTAAGCGCTGGGTTCTCGCTGGGTTCTCACCTGGACCAGGGCAGGGTGCTCGGGCCACTCCTCCAGCCTCCGCCTGACGGCCTGGTCCAGCTGCTCCAGAACCGGCAGACACAGGCGGGCCTCGTTGGTGTTGGGCTGCTTGTAGAAGTCGTAGGGGCCGTCTGGCTGCAGGGTCAGGCCTTCTGGGCCCGGCGTCCCCCGGACCGTGTTCTGGAGGAGGGTGCTGAGGAGCAGCTGGGTACCGGTCAGCTGCTGGTCCATCGCAGAGTCTGAGGGGCCACGTAAGTGTTAACGCAGCCAACAGGAAAGTTAGGGAAATATCATAACGTCTGTCGTGCCATCGTTAAGATCCTTGTTAAATAAGTGCCACTTTGGTAAATAGATTTGGTAAATCCGATTAAAAGACTTGGCCTGAATAATAACCCACCCAAGAGATGATAGAAGCGCGACATCATAGGGGCCGTGGTCATATAGGACGAGACCAGAGCTCTGACGTGATCTCTGCTGTGATTGGCCGGAGCCGAGGTCTGGTACCACAGTGAACGGGCGTAGCCGAGACAGAGGCGCTGGTGGACCTGAACCACGGTGTTCATACAAGCTGAAGACAAAAATCCAGACTGGCTCAGATCCTCCTCCATCTCCTCCTCGGGCTCTCCTCTATCCGCCGGCCCCTCCAGACTGTGCTCGGCCGTGATGTCAGCGAAGTCCTGAGTAGAGAGAGAGAGAGAGAGAGAACACTAGTGAACTCATGTCTTACGATCGCGAGTTGTACACATGGTTTCATGTAGATCGCAAAGACAAACAGAAGTTGACGGATGTGACCCCCCCCCCCCAAAAAAAATAAATGTCTCAACTAAAGTGGTCCTCCCATCGCCCAACCCCCGAGACAAATGTGCGGTACCTCGTTGAACCGGGGGAAGCTGCGTCTGAAGTCTCTCTCCTCCTGCTCCTCCTCGCTCTGGCCCGTCCCGTGGAGTCTGCTGCGGTGACGGTACAGACTGTCCTCCAGCTGCTCCTTCTCCCGCGCGCGTCTCTCCTGCTCATCCCACTCGTTCACCAGGGCCTGGAGGTCACGTGACAAGGGTCAATCGAAAGGAGGAGACCACGAACACCCAGACGGAGAACGGTTGCATTTAAAACGGGACGCCGCACCTGACAGATGTGCCGGAAGAGTTTGAGCGTATCCGGGCCCAGCTGGCCTGTAGACAGGGCGTGGCACTGCAGAAAGAGCAGGGCCATCAGGAGTAACGTCCCGTCCTCCGGGACTACGTGGTCCGGGTCCTGCGGGGGCAGGAGCTTCACCAGGCCCCTAAGGACGTCCACACAGCCCCTGGAGCACAGGTAGTCAGCCCTGGCCAGGTCGGAGGGCAGGCCGGGGGACGCCGAGGGCAAGGCCAGCAGGCAGGACACCAGCTTGGGTAAGCCAGGGACCAGGGTGAGGGAGGCGGCCACCTGGGAAGCCACCAGTCTCATGCCGTGCCGGAGCTGGAAAATGGCCGTCCTCAGCGGGCCCACCACGTCTGGGTAGAGCGGGTACTCCTCCGCCAGCCTTTGGGCGAAGCGGTGCTGCGAGGTTTGCCACACCGCCTCCTCCTTCAGAAGGCCCGGGGTTCCAGACCGGGACTTGAGACCGCTCCCCTGGAAGGTCTTCAGCAGGTGGGAGAGCAGGTCCTGTACGGCGGCCGGCTGGCCGATGCTGCAGAGGTAGTGTTGCAGCTCCTGGAAGAGCTTGCCATACTGGGGCTCGTTGGGCCGGCACGCCTGCTTCCTGGACAGCTCGGCTATTTGCTCCTTTACCTGCTGCATGCGGATCCACAGGTACCTACACACACAAACACAATCATCATCATCCATCTGAACAACCACCGGGCCCAAGTACTGTGTCGTTTAAACACTAAATGTCAATTTGCAGAAATCTGCACTGTACTTTTTTCCTGATAGATTACATTGGTTAGCAGATTATAGCAGATGAAGGCACCCTATAAGTGTATGGCCAACACACCACCTATCAGTGTGCTGGTTTACCTGATGCGGGGGTGCTGGAAGCCGTCCGTGGTGCTGCTCTCCTCCAGCTCAGCCCCAGTCAGCAGCTGGGAGGACAGGCTGCGTCCTCGCCACTCCTCCTGCAGCAAAGCCAGCTGGGAAAGTCCAGAAATAACACAAATTACCGGCTTGGTAGCTGTGCCAATTGAAGAATCTCTTTGTCATGACTACAGAATCTCTTTGTCATGACTACAGAATCTCTTTGTCATGACTACAGAATCTCTTTGTCATGACTACACGGTCACGTGTTCCGAGTTAAAAAGACTGAGAGAACGTTACACTGACAGAAGCCCACCTCATCCTGAGCATAGTCCAGCTTGTAGGCTCTCTTCACGGCCGGGTCGAAGATGGTCTGCGGCGTCCAAGTCCTGATCTGCAGCAGGCCCATATTGACCCAGAAGATCCCGGAGCGGACCAGTTCGCTGAAGCCCTGAATTTGGATGGTGCCCTTCACCCGGTTCTGGACGAACTGCTGCAGGCAGGTGACCAGGACGTCCAGAAGACCTTCGGGAAGGAGACCGGAAGGCAGGAAGTCCCTGAGGGCGGTCTGGACCTCCTGGGCGGCCAGCAGAGGGTCCAGGTCCTCCAATAGGCTCTCACAGCTCTCGGAGTAGCCCTCCTGGAGCCCCGGGGGCAGCAGCTCCGTGATGGACTGTAGCTGCCTGCGAAGCACCACGCCCTGCAGCCTCAGATCAGTGCTCCTGGCGGAGACAGAACGAGTGTTAGAGCTCCGCAGGAACAATCAAATGTCTCGTAGAAGTCAG
Source organism: Novumbra hubbsi (assembly GCA_016801125.1). Classification (NCBI taxonomy): domain Eukaryota; kingdom Metazoa; phylum Chordata; class Actinopteri; order Esociformes; family Umbridae; genus Novumbra; species Novumbra hubbsi. Next base: position 33,353 of record JACXGK010000444.1, read on the forward strand.
ATCTTGATGAAGTTAGGCCCCAGGGTTTTTCCCTGTGGGGTTTACAGCGATGAGTCGACATCAGCTCAAGGTACACGTGGCTTTCTCGGCGGGTGTACCTGAAGTCAGCCAGGGCCGGGACAGCCATGTTGTCCCACAGTACGCCACTGACGTCTTGTAGCTGCTGGGTCCTCTCCCTCCACTCCCCTAGGGTGACCCGGGAGGAGGACAGGAGGGAGGACCCTGTAGGATCCCAGTGGCTCCCCGTCTCGCTGCTGCTGAGAACCCCCAGCATGCACCTGGAAAACACTGCTTTGCTCAACATGCCAGGGCCCTGGGGGGGGACACAAACACAAGGACAGTGAACTCCTCGCTTAGAATGATTTGGTACCCTCATAATGAAGTGTCCACTCGGAGACGTTCCAGGAACAGCCTGGCCTACCGCGTTGTCGTGTCCCAGGGGCGATTTGGCGGGTTTCAGCTGGCCCTCGGGACACAGCGGGTCCCACTTCAGCCAGCGCTCGGGGTCAGAGGTCACACTGCTGCTCCACAGGGCTGACAGGGCTTCTGACAGCAGATCACACCACACAAACTGCAGCTCCTCCGCAGGCTGGGAGCGGAGATGCAGGAAACAAAGGGAAGTCAATACGCAACGACGTCTGTGTTATGCGATGGCCACAGATACAAGATTGTCCTGCAGAAGAACTATGAAATCAACCAGTCCTGGTCAACTGACCCGCTCACTGCTGAGAAGAAACCACAGCGGTTGGAGCTGGCTAACGTTCATGGGGGTGGACTGAAGACAGAAATGAATGTGTTGGGAGACCTCCTGACGCAAGCGGTCTTCCGACTCACGATCGCTGTGGCAAAAATAAAAGGTTCTCCATTGGCTGTTCCGGCGACAACAACGTTTCAGAATGTGTATGACGTAGGGAAGACACCAGATCCTTTCAGGCCTTAAAATTACGATAAAAAATTAAACCGTTGCCCTCGGTTGGCGTGCGGCCCTCTTACCCCTGCGTAAGAGCTAGCATCAGCAGGGCGGCGCTGAGCCGCAGCTGGTTGAGGACAGCCAGTTCCTCCATGACAGGCCAGAGCTGGGCCCTACGGCGGAGTTGCCGCAACGTCTGCCGACAGGGAGGGACGCAGTCCCCATGCTCGCCGCCGTCACGCGTGGACGAGGGGCGCATTTCCAGGAGGCCGCCTGAGGTCATGTGACCCTGCTGCTGCTGTACGCAGGACGCCAACCTCTCAAGGACACCTGGGGCCGGCATGGGATGAGGAATAGCTGGAGGTGAACAGCCGTAACAGAAGCAGAAGGATAGAGACACAGGAGGAATTTGGCCTGCAGCAGCGTTTTACCAGAGTTCTGGGACTCCAGTTGGTTATTGGCTAGCAGGACCAGGCCCCAGGCCTCTAGCAGTCGCTCCTTCGTGTCCAGGCCCTGAGCGGCTCCTTTAAGACGGACCAGCTCCCGGTTCCACAGGGAGGTAGTGGGGTCCAGCGTCAGGTCACCGACATCCAGGGCCTTGCTCAGAACCCTCAGCCGGGACGCACACTCAGCCACAGACTCCAGCTGGGGGGGGGGATAGAGGCCGAAGGGTTAACGCAAGTCCTGTCCGACAACTGTTCACATCACACATGTTCTCTTCGGCCCGCTCTCTACCTTGAATGGAAGGGGTTTGCCCAGTGTCTTCTGGATGCCTTTCAGGGCAGTCGCCACAGTGATGGAGGTGGACAGGACGGTCTGGATAGCGGTGGACACGGTCTGGAGCTCCTGGTGACCACTGTACACCAACACAGGGTTGTAATGGTTACTAGAATTCTGATTCCACTACTGAAGGATTCAAAAACCAATTCCACTATAGAAGTATTTGAATACCGATTCCACAATTGAGGGATTTGAATACTGAAGGGTAGTAATTCCGAAATAGATTCCTGGGTAAAAAGGAGGGCTTTACTCACTCATGGGTGCCCTCTCCCAGAAGCAACTGGGGCAGTCGGAGGATCAGGTGTTTCTGCACCCACTGCCAGTGCAACGAGAGGACCGACACTCCCTGGGAGTCCGCCGGCAGGGAGTTACACACCTGCCAGAACCGGTCACGCCACTGGAGCAGTTGCAAGATCTGCCGAGACCAGCGAGAAGCCATTGGTCAGAGCACGCTTTCATTTGATTCTGTGGTGCCGTTTACAGCGCCGCGACCGTGGAGCGGACAAACCTCGAACATGAGATGGTCCGATATGTACGGCTGTCCGGCCTGCACGGCCTGCAGGGTGAAGGAGTCCCACAGGTCAAAGAAGGGGCGCAGGTGCATCAGCACCGGGTGGGGCAGGTGTCCAATGTCCAACGTCCCTTCAAACCGACAGCAAGCGGTGTTAGTTACAACCGTCACGCTACACCGGAGAGACCAGCGCGCAGGACGGCAAGCAGAGCTGCACGTGTCTGGGTACCTTTGGAGAATGCGGTGGCCAGCCTCAAAGCATTGTTGTGTGCTGACGTCTTGATGGCACAGCTCCCAACAGCAGCCCCCTCCTCTCTGTCCATCAACAGTGTTATCCTGTGAAGACGCCCAGTGTAAACAAGCAGCCGACAGGGAAGACCTCACTACCAAACAGCAACAATACCAGACAAAGGTTGGAGACAAAATGGCTACCGTCTCGTTTTACAAAGGGCACTTCTTTCAACCACAGTCGGATAAGTCCCAGTTAAAACATGTGCTTGTCGATTCATACCTGTTGGCCACTGCGTTGAGAGCCTCCATGAACTCCGTGTATCTCTCCTCGTCCTCGAAGTTACAGGTGTTGGCCAGGATGTCCAGGTACTGCTTGTTCCAACGCATGTCCACCAGGATCCTGTAGTCATCTACCGGCGTTGGACCACAACATTTTTGTTAGCTACATCAACGGTTGTTTTGATTGGGGGTTGTGGTAACACGTAAGGCGGAGGAACACGGCCGGACAGAGGCACCAGAACATCATCACCACTGAGGTGAAACGGAAGAATTGTGTGGCCGTTGGCCTGTTCATCCCACCTGTGCTGTGTGGCTGCAGCAGCTTGGTAAGGCTCTTCCCCTTAACGATCAGCTTGCTGGCAAACACGGCCTTCAGAGCTCGGTTCCCCGCCTCCAGCTGCACCAGCGCCACCTCTGCAACGACCAACAGATTACACAGCGTGCGGTAACACGGAGACGCCTCAAGTAAACAGACCCGAGTCGCGTAACGGCTGAAAGGTCAATAGGTCAAAAGGTAAACGCGTCCAGGGAGTGAGCTCCGTACCAGGGGCGTGTTTGTAGGCCTTGGCCAGGCTGGACAGCCAGGAGGAGCGGAGGAGCCAGTCGGAGTGGGAGGCCCTCTCCGTGAGCAGCCGGACGGCGGTGGGGAGGAGGCGCAGGGCGTCGCCATCCTCCAGGTCTACCACGCCGCCGGAGAACACCACGCCATCGTGGAGCGCCGGCCCGCTCTGCAGCGCCCTCTGGAGGTCACTCAGGCTTAGCGGACGGTTCCTGACCAAACACAAACACGCCAGATGAACAGATAGCACTACAGGCCGGGTAAACGCCTCCGGAGCCTGGTAGCAACCAGCTTTCCGCGCACAGAACGGTGACGTCCTCACCTCTTGCCCTGCATGCTCAGCGTGTTGAGGCAGAAGGAGAGGACCTGCCCGTCGCGGAGGACCGAGGCAAAGCAGGAGTCCTCAGTGGAGAGCAGTGCCGAGGGGAAGCCGTCAGGCCACACCCCGGCACACAGCAGCCCACTTCCCCAGTCCTCGGAGTCCAGGATGGACAGGCGGCCCTCGATCACCCCTTGGGCCTGCTGCGACCACGCGAAAGAATGGAAATTAGACAAAACTTGATTTTTGTTGCTCAATAACCCGCCGCAAATGAGTAAATGTGACAGTCTGGGGCTGGTCGTTACCCGTTGGCTGGCGGCGGAGCGTTGGCAAAGGGAGTAGACCTCACCACAGGAGTGCAGCAGGGCACTGGGGAGGTCCACCCCTCTCTGCAGCTGGCAGGACAACAGGGCCGCCGCTTTGAGCAGGGAGGAGATGCCGGATGCAGGGGAGTCTGGTTAGATGGAGGGAGAGAGAGAGAGAGAGAGAGAGAGAGGGGGGAGACATCGGATTCAGTTCCTCAATCCCAATTATGAATGCCGTCATGTTATCGGAAGGAAACAGGCCAATCGGAGATTAGGTTTCTCTCAGCCCTCACCCCAGAGGGTCGTTTTGATGTCGTTGTGTATTTCGACGAGCAGGTCACACACGCAGTCTCCGATCACCCCAGCAGCGTGTAGCACCGTCTTCAGGTCCAGAGGGTCCCAACTGACTCCCTCGCTCTCCCCTGGGATGTAGATCTCCACGCCCCTGTTCCTCATGGCCCTGGAGATCTCTCCATGCACCGGGTCCATGGTCAGGAACAGCCTACACCACACGGGAGACACGATGAGACAGGCCGGTCCAGAACCGTGTTGCCGTGGGTGTCTGTTTGGGTCTACGTCTACCTGAAGTTGGGGTGTGGGGTGATGGAGGGGGTGGTCCCGTCAATGACTCCACGCTCGTTGATGGTCAGACATCCACCAGGCTCCAGGAGGGCATTCAGGCGATCAAGCACAGAGGGGCTGGACACAAACAAAAACATCCACTAACATCAATCATATCTCATAAACAGAGATCGCCATACCCCCAGTAGACCGCCTGAGATCTAACATATCACAGCATTCAGCCAAGCGGCAATCAAGGTATGATATAAACTCATGGTTTATAATTAGCCACAACATGATTGAGACGCGGAGTGTCACCCTGCCATTGGCTGCCGTCCTCACCTGCAGAAGTTGACATTGTCCATTAACAGCCAATCCCCCGCCTGCAGGGCCTGAACCAGCATGCCGTCCAGCCACTCAAAGCCTCCGTTGCTCCAGCCGTCCTGCAGCTGGGCTAGACGCTCCTTCAGCAGGGTGAAGTCCACCTGTAGCTTGGACATGTCTGGAGCAAGGCGGCGCGTCATGGAGACCGGGGGGAGAACAGGGTACACGGAATTTGCAACTCATTCAGAGCTGTTGAAATCGTGACACTAGGAATTCAGCTAAACGCTACGGTTAGTTTGGACACGGCAACTGACGGTCTGACCGACCGGTGGTCAAGAACAGCGAGGACTCGAAACGTTCTCATGAATTCGCTGCTCGTACGCTACACATCACTGACTGTATTGGTCTGTGGTTCCCGACATCACCTGTGAACACCTTCAGTTTGGTGTTGAGCTTCTGCAGCAGCAGGATGATGACCTCCAGCTTGTTGAGGGCTTCCGAGGACACCATGCCGCCGGTCCTCTCCAGGCCCTCGTCCTTCAGCCAGCGATGGAACAGGCTCCAGGTCCTCAGCAGGAACTCCGTGTCCTGGACCCCCGCCCCGTCCAGCGACATCAGTCCCCGCCGCGTCACCATGGCGACGTGGTAGTCCACGTTCTCCAGCACCTGCTGCCACGGCCGCACGATGTCCACCTGGGGAAACAGAGCCAGCCCGGCGGGCGGGCGGCGAGCCTTAACAAACGAAGTCGCGGCACCACGGCCCCCTGAGTGTCCCTCCGCTAGGCGGGCCGGACGGGTCACCTGTTCGAACCCTCCCAGCAGCTCCGTGGTGTCCATGGCGCTGTTCATGGCCATGACGCGGAGGCGGTGTCCGGTGAGCAGGGCCAGGAGGCGCACCAGGCTGGTCTTGCCGCTGGCCGTGGGGCCCACCAGCACCGCCATCCAGCCCATCTCCACGCACTTCATCAGGGACTCCAGGGGCCGAAGAGCCTGGTGTAGGACAGACAGCGGGGGGTCCAGGGCCACGGGGGCTCCTCCGCTGCGCTGGAGCACGGAGAAGCCCACCTGGATGACATGGTGGTCAGAGGAAACAGAGGAAACATTACATGCACGTTTGGTCAAACATCACTTGCTGATTGAGGGTCCGCGGCGTGACTGACCTGCAGATTGAGTGGAGTGATGTGGAACTGCCTGGATCCGGTGTAGGGTTCAAAGTCCTCTCCGAACACCTTCCTGAACACAAACAGCACCTACGTACAAAACATGTAGTGAGAGACGGGAAGCACAAACTCGCTGACAAACAGCAGTTCATATGTAAATTAGGTTGCGGCGTACCTGTGCCTTGTCGGCCTCTGTCCTCATCCGGTCAGCGTACACCAATCCCACGTGCTGACCTGGGTTAAAGAACCCAGGGGATTGGTCGGTCTGCATCAGCTGACACCAGCGGAACATGTCTCGCAGGTTGAACTCCCAAGGGCCTCCTCTCTGACCCCACTTCCTCTCTACGGACACCTCATGGACCAGCTGATGGAGTAGAATACAACTTTATTGTCCATCTGAACAGGGATGACTAAATATGGTAATAAAAGTGGAAGCACTTGATGCTTTCCCTATCTGTACACAACGCCAGTTAAAGCTCTCCCTATCTGTACACAACGCCAGTTAAAGCTCTCCCTATCTGTACACAACGCCAGTTAAAGCTCTCCCTATCTGTACACAACGCCAGTTAAAGCTCTCCCTATCTGTACACAACGCCAGTTAAAGCTCTCCCTATCTGTACACAATGCTAGTTGAAGCTCTCCCTATCTGTACACAATGCCAGTTGAAGCTCTCCCTATCTG
>JACXGK010000444.1:49315-84204 GCA_016801125.1 Novumbra hubbsi
TCTCACACAGACCACTCTCACACAGACCACTCTCACACAGACCACTCTCACACAGACCACTCTCACACAGACCACTCTCACACAGACCACTCTCACACACACCACTCTCACACACACCACTCTCACACACACCACTCTCACACACACCACTCTCACACATTTGCCTCAATCCAGGTCGAAAAATTATAATACAAAAAAGGCCCACCAGAAAGGCCCCAAACAGCAGGTTAGGTTAAGGGAAAGGGCAGGTTCAGGGAAACGGCACGTTAGGTTCAGGGAAACGGCAGGTTTGGCTCAGGGAACTGGCAGGTCAGGTTTTAGAAAAAATGAAAAATGTTGTTTTCATTTTAGTTAAGCAAAATGGAATATTTGCTGTTTTTTTATTGTGTTTAGTCAGGGATCAATTCAATGTTTATTCAATCAACCAGCAGGGAGCCTATTTGTCTCTTCCCCAGGCTGGGGAGGTGTTTGGTCTGGCAGCAACACTGCTGTCAATATAGTGTAAACAGAGGTTAGACAGACGGGCAGGGCAGATTCAGAACGTTCCCTCACTGCCAGCCGCCAGCCAAACAGCTACCTCGCTGACCTCAACCCCGGGTGCCAAAAAAACTAAGTGGCTTACTTGCAGATGCGAACCACCTCGTTCTGCTTTCGTTCCAGGGTGGCTCTGCCCACTGAGGCCTCCAGGTCCGTCACAGAGATGCCAGGCTGGTACATCTGGCAGAAATGTGCAGCCTAAGACGGCACACCCACATGTCAAGAACCGCCCGGTTTGGAAGAAGGGCACTGCTTAGGGATCAGCATGCCAGACAGGAGGTCTTTCCCAGTGGCACTGCTCCTACCTTCTCCTTGGAGATGTTCAGCTTGCTCCCGATGACCTCAGCCATGCGCAGTCTGCTCTCAGGTCGGGACACCATGGCCGTGAAGCAATCTAGGGCCTTATGAGGGGGAAAGAAAAAGGGAACGATACAGTCAGACCGTCCCGATCGGTAGTTGGTTCTAGTTCAAAGCGCTATTACCTAAAGAGAAAAAAAAAAAAAACTGTACACATTGAGCGCTGCCACAGCTACAGGATTTTCCATCCAAATGTAGAAGGGGTAATGACCTCGTACGATCCCTAACCTCGTCAGCTCTAAGTAGCCATGGAGAGTTCATAATGATCAGTGAGGATTTATGATTTCTGCCAGTTGAAGCTGTAACATGTAATCAGTAACCTGTACATGGCAGAGCGTGACGACACTGAAACGGCAGAGCGTGACGACACTGAAACGGCAGAGCGTGACGACACTGAAACGGCAGAGCGTGACGACACTGAAACGGCAGAGCGTGACGACACTGAAACGGCAGAGCGTGACGACTCTGAAACGGCAGAGCGTGACGACTCTGAAACGGCAGAGCGTGACAACTCTGAAACGGCAGAGCGTGACGACTCTGAAACGGCAGAGCGTGACGACACTGAAACGGCAGAGCGTGACGACACTGAAACGGCAGCCTGCTCACCTCCAGGAAGACGTGTTGAGCTGAGGCAGACGAACTGTTGTCAAAGTTACTGCTGATCCTCTCGCACCATTTCAGCAGGTCTCTGTGAAAAATCAAGGATACATAAATGTGGTAGATTGTGTACCAGGCTAGATACAGGCATTTTACCAGGCTACATACAGATCTCGATACAGACCTAGTACAACCAGGCTAGAAAGAGACCTTCACTGATATTTTATAGAGAGCCAGGTGACAGTATTCAGAGACTTGGCTACAGACAAATCTATGGATATCATTGTTACATCCAGGCGTCAGCTTGACTACTGTTTAAACACATTAGTCCCAAAAACATTGTCTTAAGTGTAATTTGCTGTCATCAGTAGTCTTCCGAATAGTCTGTATTAGTTGGCGATCTTCATTAAGGCTCTGAGGTTGCTTTTGTTGTAGCTCTTTTAAACAGGGGTCAATAAACCCTTTCCAGAGAGGTCTCTTGCCAGCCGGTTCAGCAGGCCAGGTGGACAACCCAAATGAAAAGACACTCTGCACATGGATTTGATCCATGCAGCAGCTATACCGCATCCAAGTGGCCAACATTGGCCACATAAAAAAAAAACACATGTCATATATAGATTTCTCAAACCCCCGAGTCCAACACGTGCCATAACCCCTTAACCCTCACAATCACACCAACAGGTATATAGCATCCCGTCATCGCAGTGGGTAAATAACCAGTGGTCTCCACCAATGAGGAGGTCAGGCTTATCCAACAAGGGCTGCCCTGGTGTGACATCTGACGTCTATAGGAGGCCGGTCCGATCAATGGTCATGGAGATCATGGAGCGACCAGTGGAAAGCTAATTACAGTACTGATGGCTGGGTGATCACCCCATCGCCCAGTGAACTAGAGCAGACGGTAACATAAACCCCCACCCCCCAGCCCGGGTGGAATGGTTACGGCTACTGGCCTTCTATCTGGGGCGCGACCGTTAATGGGATTTGAACGTAGGGAAGAACGGCCGTGAACTCACTGGTCCAATGGCAGCTTAGAGCGTACTGGCTGTGTCATCATTCATCGGAGGAAGGAAAGCGCCACGGCGGCGGGAGTTTCAGCGGTGTTCGGTTCGATTGATACTTAAGAGCAGAAATAAGAGCATTCCGTTACCTCAGTGACAGCGCCCTGCCCTCTAGGGACGAGGTCCTGTCCTCCGGCCTGTGATGGGACACCTCAGGGGCTAGTGAACTTTCCGCGTGGCCCAAGACCTCCGGATCGGCGTGTCTCTCTCCTGTAAGCTCGCAGTAAATGTCCAGAAGACGCTCCACCACCACCGTCAGGTTAGGGTACCGGTTTACCAGCACCTGTACGAGCCAATCAACAATGAAACGTACCAGGGCATTATGGGTACTCTAGGACATTCACGCAAAACCAAACTACACCTGAAACGGCAGTCGGCTCACCTTCTTCAGTTCTTCTCTTGTCATGTTCCCCATTTGCAGTTTGGTCCAGTACTTGTCCAGTAGAGCAGCGTGGGTGTTCTGTGGTCTGTACCAGCCACCGGCGCTGTGAAACATCCTGCAGACACACGCCAAACAACAGACATTATACTGTGTTCATCGAAAGAGGACATTTGGAAAAGGGCAAGATCTGAACCCCCTCACCTTCTGGTAGCAAAGAACTGGAAGCCGGGAGCGACCTCGATGCAATCCTCCCGTCCTGGGATCATGAGCTTCTTATTCTCCATCAAGGGAAGGAGGACGGATATCTGCAAGTCAAGACTCACATGATGGCATACTGCATCGCCACACCTTGTGGGGCATAAACATGTTCACGGGTCCCTTCGCGCCATTCCAAGCCTGGTTCAGATGTGCGAAATACCCACCACATCCAGGGGAGCGTGGTCAATGTCCTCCAACAGGATCCATCGGCCTTTAGAAACAGCTTGAGTCAGTGTGCCCGGCTGCCACACAAACTTGCCGGGGATGTCAGTACAGCGATACATCCCAAGCAACATCTGCAATAAGCCAGTGAAGCAGTGAAATGAAAGAACCATATGCAACAAATCTTGTAAAACTACTTTTTCTAGGTGGCCCGGCTCGAGTGATCCCTCTAACCTTGCTGTCCGTTTGATCCCCGAGTTGGACTTTGAGAATCTCTGGTGTTTCGACATGTCCAGTCACAGCGGCCAAGAATTCCACCAGGGCGGTTTTACCACATCCAATAGGCCCTTCCAAAAGAACAGCCTTCTGGGACGCCACGGCCATGGCCAGTCTCCGCAGGTTGCGGCAGGTAGAGTCCACCAGCACCAGATCCTTAAGGTTGCCCTGGACAGGACAAACATAATCCCACCCATCCGATCAATACCACTGACCTCTTTGAACCTTGCGGTCCATCCCCTATGAAACCACTACATCTGAATCTGAGGTCTGGTTTCAGCCCGCATTGCCAATTCCTCATGGACCCGTAGAGTCCGGTAGCGTGTGAATGACAACAAGCAGACCTACCCGCTCCACGTGTGTAGCCGTGAGCTTAGGCAGCACCACACCGCACACGGCCACTACAGTCCGAGACAGGTCCTCTGACACCACCTGGCCCCGGGTGAACTTGTTCCCCTTCTCCTGGCGCCACATCACGGTGCCCTGGTTGGCAAGTGCCAGGGCCTTCTCCACCTCCATCTGCTGGGTTTCCTCCAGTGACCTACGACAAAACGCACCAATCACGGTTGTCAACTGAGAATTGCATTAACACCTGCCACCTACGATGACGCACATGTCCACCACTGAGTTTACAGTATGCGAGTTGGTGAACACAAAATCCAGTCCAATGTAAAAAGAACGTACTTTATCTTCATGTGCAGAATCTCGTCACTGGACAGCACCTTCCTCAAAAATATGGTTTTCTGATTGTCCGTCATGTGCGAGACCAGGGCCAGACACTGAGCTGTGTATCTAAATGGGAAAGAATCCAGAAGACAGCTAAACATCAAACTTCAATCACTAACCTAGACCCTTTTGTTTGCGTGTTTTTCTGCAGCCGGAGGGGTTCTTGCGCCCCGACACCGCGGACACAGTGGCGAACACAGACACGCACCCTCGGACCATGACGTCGCTGGTGAGTAGCTGGGACACGCAAGCACTCCAGTCCCAGAGGACCCGGAACTTGGCACAGTCACTCTGGAGGAAGCGGAGAGTGGCACCCATCAGGTCCCGCAGTTTCATCCTCCTGGGGCCATACTGAACGGAGGACGACTCGTCGCTGGTGAAGAAGAGCCTCTGGAACACCGGTGGGGCACTGTGGAAGTACCTCGCAGCGAACCTGATGGCAAGAGACGGGACCGTTGAAACGGCATCGGCTACCACTTCACCGCTGTCGCTTCTCAGGCGGCCAGCGCCCGGAAACACAGATCCAGGGGGAAGAGTAAGAAAAGACAAAGAAATAAATAAAAACACTCACGCATGCGCATCTGGACTGACGCCAAGGAGTTTGCTGAGCGCTACACACAGGCGCTCATGGAGGTCATGTTGGATCCGGCCATCTGCCTTGATCCTCTCTGCATTCCTCTCCAGCAGGTCCAGGATCAGGGGCCGGAGGTGACGAGCGAGCAGCAGTGTGTAGTCTTTCTCCAACAGCAACTGAGCCAAACAAGCCAGGATGTTTTGTCTGTCCTGCTGGCTCCATATCTGCAGACGGACAAGTTCAGATGAAATTCTACATTGGCATTTTTATTCATTGTGACTTTGCAGGTGATGGTAGGCAAGCACTAACTAGGTATTTTCCCATCTCAAGAGACCTCCATCAATTTATTGTTAAGTCCCCAGTCTGAAAACGAATTGTTATTAGGTTTACATTTACAAACAATAAAATAGAGAGCAGGAGTAGTGGAATTTTTGTGTTGTAAAAATACATACATGCATTTTTAAGAGGGTGAAATATGCACGTGCCCAGAAGGGTGCATTTCCTGTTAATAGTTCGAAACAGACATCCTGCAGACATTATATTTTACTTAGACCACGTCAATTAAAATGATATCTTACCTGTTTTGCTAAATATTTGCTGAGTTCGTTGTGACTTTTATCAATATGTCTGGATATGGTACCCAGTGATGACAAGCTCAATTCTAAATTTTCCATCGTATCATTTAACGTTTACACAAGGTAATTCTACAACAAAATTTCTGCTATTGAATAAAGACTGTAATATGATGTTATATTCTTCGTTGACCAAATCGTGAGGTACATCCCTCGCTTGTCAGTCTAGGTTGTATCACAACACAGCAAGCACGTTCCCGTCACTGTTAAAATCCAGTCCACATGTGAGTAAATGAGAAGTACTTCCGGGTCGTCCAAATTACGTCGCTCAAATGATGTCATTGGAAGCGACATACATACATTTTTTATTGAGGTGTTTATTTTTGTAGTTCGAGGAAAATATCTTTAAAAAAATTTATTGTGACAGCTACATCTTAAAGCACAACATGTTTAAGGTTATTTGCAACGATGAAGGTTTTCGTTGAGAACCGTTGTGAACCCTCCTAGAACTAGCTGAGGAAAGAGCCAGCAAACATGAATACATCAGAAGCTGTGTTATAGTTAAATACAAACGAGATATCAGACAATATTTGTTTATATAACTTTTTGTCTGACAACGTATGCTTATTGCATGAACAGGCTGCATAGATATTACAATTTTCTTTTGAAGGATGGAAAGTCCCGGAACTGCGGAACATGCGCTGGCATCTGTCTTGTAGAGACCGCGGGAAAATGTCGTTATTTCCTGCTAGTTGACGAAGTCTTGGGTTGGCGCGGCAGTTATTGTATACAGATGTAGCAGAATAATATTGAGAACTAAACTGTTTGTAGCGATTGTCTTCTGGTGAGTTGAGTTGTTTTCTTGTACATTACACCTTCAAACTATAACTCATTGTTTTTCGATGTCTTGTTTGTTTGTGGTCTTCTATAGTTAGCTAGGCTACGGGCTTTTGTTAGCTTGTCAGTATACTAGTTGTTGTGGTACTGTAAAGACAAACGTTACTTAACTGTATAAACCTTATGAGCTGTTTTTCCATTCTTGGACGTGGGCAGACAAGGAGCCATTATATCTAGCTAATATAGCATAGTCAATAACTAACATTCCATCGTTACACCTTTGTTTTGTTGTAGCCAAATGGCTAGCTAGCATACTACACTAGCTAACCGACGTAGTAACCCCATCAGCCCAGCAAGACTTAGTCGGCGTTGTGGATTGTGAATCCCAGGCAGTCAAAACTTGTGACAGCGAGCCTTAGTTGTGATCATGCTACATATCAGCCATTCAAAACAATTCATGCATTAGGCCCATTGATTCTGCTGATCACAATGTCAAGATGTGTGCAAACAACACTAGGTAATTGTGCAACGTGTCTTTTCAGCTATTTCAAAGCACGTCGCTGAGCCATTCACTGAGCATCAGGAGAATGGAGAAGGATTTGATGGATGAAGTGTATGGGGATCTTGGTCAGGACCACCAGGGTGAGTCCATTCCTGCAATCTGTTTACCTTCAACGCTGTCCATAGTCAACAGGTGCTGAAAGGCATTCATACCAGTCTGTGGAAAATGGCAGATTTTAACAGACTTGTTTGTTACCTGAGACAAAATGTCCTACGCTATCAATCAAATCATCAGAATATTTGTCTGTATATGCTTCTGCCGTGTTTTTGTTATGTATTTTCCCAAAATATTCAGGGCATAACAGACAGAATGTTTCTTTTGAACGAAGCCACATTTTGAGGTCGGCTGTTATTTACATACTGTGCTTTGAATTATGTGATTGGATATACAAAGGCATATATTTTTTATAGAGCTAAAATTTATTGGTTTACTATGGTAAACAATTTTTTGGCCACGGCAGTCCCAGGTACACACACAAACTCACACACGTGATTACATTAATACATTATTCTGTACACAGAAATGGCTGCGTCTCCACAGTTATGTAATTTCTTATAATGAAATTACAACAGTGCAATTACATAAATGTAACTTTGCAATACCTCTAGGCAAATATGCTGTGATACATCTTGATGAAGATTCTGTGGATATTTATTCTGGTTTGGAAAGTCCAAGTATTCAAGCAAATACAGGTAAAGCCTATAATATTGGTTCTTCACATGATGGTCTGATTGCGATTTATGTTTCATAAAAACATATATCAATATTGTGTTGTTGTTCACTCAATCTGATACCTGATCACATTGCCTACTTCATCATTGTGTAATGTTGTTACAGAAAGGAACTGCACTCTCCTTTCCCCGCAAAATCTAAAATCTATGGATTTATATGAAGAAATAATTACACAGGAACAGCAGGATAGAGACACTTCATTCAATGAGGTTTGTACCACAATTGTCTGCCGATTAGTATGTACATTTTCCTTGATTTATTTTAGGGTGTCCTGAAAAGAAGATAGGATACTGTTCAGATCCTGTTAGTACTGAGTAACAGAATGTATCTCTCTCATTGCAGTTGAGAACAAGATACAATGCTGCACAAACGCAGGTTGAGGAATTACTTAGAAGATTGCAGCAGATTGAAACACAGGTTTGTACTAGAAGTTATTTTGTTACTAATTTTTGTTAAAGGTTGAGTTTGGTGCAACATTTATTATTGAGAATTTACATTTTAAACACATGTTTTGTTTTCATTTTTAAGAACACGACACTGAACACTGAGAACAACCGTCTGAAGAAGAACATCTGTGCACTAATAAAAACTGCTAAAATGGAGGTTGTTCGGAAGGATGAAGAGATAAATCGATTGAACCGAAGGTTAGTAAATAACCAATTGTGATGTATTGCACAATCCTCTGTAGTTCAAGGGCTACATCTCCTTTCTTGATTTAAAAAAACATTCTGCATCATTTTGTAAAATACATTAACAATGCTCCATCCTTAGTTTCAGGCCAGGGAGGGGTCCAGCTTCTCGCCACCAACCTCAGATGAACTGCTGGAGAAATCCGGTTCCAACCAGACCAAATACCACTCGGCCCACTTCACCAAGCCAAACACCAGCACCTAAACAGGACTGTCATGTAACTGATCTTCGACAGGGCCTCCATAAGGGCAAAGGTGTAGTCCAACCCCCTCTCCCTCCACCCTCGGAAGCAACAGTTTTCAGACCACATCTTCCCTTCACTTCAAAGACCTCTGAAGGAGATTCAGACAGAGATGTAATCCAACCCCCTCTCCCACCACCCTCGGAAGCAACAGTTTTCAGACCACCTCTTCCCTTCACTTCAAAGACCTCTGAAGGAGATTCAGACAGAGATGTAGTCCAACCCCCTCTCCCTCCACCCTCGGAAGCAATAGTTTTCAGACCACCTCTTCCTGATGAAATTGTTCTCAGACCACGTGTTCCTGTTACTTCAAAGACTCCTATAAGAGATTCGGAATCTCCCGCACCAGACATAGATTCTTCTGTCAGTTTCATCAAGGAGTCTGTGAGCAGGAACCCTCAGTGTGAACCTCGTTTGCCAGGCGAGCCCAAACAAACCCAGAACAGTAAAGTAAGAGGCCAAAATACCAGACTGTCTGAGTTGCGGCATAAAAGCAGTCCGATTGTATATAAGGAATCTCATCTTAATGAGAGGGACCGGTCCCATGGAGCACAAAAAGCTTTAGGGAAACATGGCTCAAAGTCAAGCAGAAGCAGAGATTGTTCTTCGGGTGTTGTGGTAGACAGGAGATCAGAAGGCACTAACAGCCTTGCCTCAAACATTTTACATTGCTCTAGTTCCTCTGACCGTGCATCTAAAGGGTTTTCTAAAGACAGTCCAGATATTCGGTGTATAGGTTCTAGTCGGCATGATAAGGAGCGCGTGCGTGAAATGGAGGATATTCGGCGTAGCAGAAGCGATAAAGACATTTCTTTTAGAGACAGGAGGCATGTCTATGTAAATCAAGGCAGCCTCACTGAACGAAATTGTAAATCTCTGAATCACAAGGGAGGCACAAGTTCTACCAGGGATCACCAAAGGAAAGTGGAGAGAAGAGAGGGTGAATTTGAAAAAGAAAAAAACAGATCAAGGGAAAGATCATCAAGAAGAAAAAGCACTTCAGAGAGAGGAAAGGAGCATGAGCAAAACAGGACCTTGGAAGGAAAACCTTCTAGTATAAATTTCACAGACGACAAGGATACGAACCACAATGAAGTCAGAGAGCAACAGACACAAGAGGAATCTACAGTTCTTCTAGCTAAGGCAACATTGCCAGAGAAAAGCTCTGTAGAAGAAAACAGTCCAAACATAAAATTAAGTTTCATGGAAACTCTGAACCTCACTCTGTCACCGGTTAAAAAGCCAAGCAAGACTGCCAACGACATGGAACAGGAGGATAACACACCGCCTGTCAAGGTTCCCGAAGACCAGTTGGAAGATCGAGGACCACCCGATCTAGAAGATCTACTTGTCTTAGATGAAGTCAACTCAAGTATGGATGAATCTGAAGCGGGTATCGAGGAGCCAGTTGTACAGTCTTTGTTAGAAATCCCAGAACCTGAATGTGTTCAGAGTAGTCAAACAGACAAAGTATCTTGTCCGAATTCTGACAAAGCTTTGGCTGAGACCACTGAAACAACTGAGCAACTTAAGTGCCACTTAGAAGTGGTGGACAGTACAGTCCAAGATGGTTCAGAAGACAGACCTGCGCTGCCAGAGTTTATAGTAGATCAAAGGATGGAGCTCACCAAACAACCACCCCTCGCAAATGATATTGACTCATTTCCAGACTGTGATTCCTTTTTGAAAACTAATTTGAAACGCATAATGGTAGATGTTGATTCTGAAAGCAAAATTATCGTCCCCGAGGATTTGACTGCTGCTGCAGTAGCTTTTACTACGTCACTGAAGAATTGTAATTACAATTCAAAAGTGGACGTTTCTTCTAACAGGCTAAACGCTGACAATTCTAATAGAGTTTCGCTTGTTGTTACTAACAGCTGTGAGAACACGTCACACCATCTAACCCCTAGTGCTTTGGTGTGTAAAAGCCAAGGATTTGAAACTGTGACACAAGATCCATCTGCTGCTTTCTCTGTTGGAAGTCCTGCTATTCAGGATTGTCCAGGAAAAGATACATCTCAACCTCAGTTTTCACCTGTCATCCACCCTGGGGACCTTCAACAACTGCCTGTCTTGGTTATTTCAAATTCCAGTCTGGAAAATTGTTTGATGGAGGAGGTGCAAGTTGTTTCCATGGATGCTGTGTCGAGTACAAGATGCGTGGAGTCAGTCCCAGAGATCTGCATTACGCCGGACGTCACCACCGGTGTAACAGAGATACCGGTGCAGCGTAAAGAGGAGAAGACGACGGTTGGTCTGAATTCACCGTTGTGCCTCGTTGGGGTGTCTAAAGTCAGCAGCACAACGGGTGAGCTTGCCCCATGTGACCCGCCCACGTCGGATGTGGCCCAGACCCCGAAGAAGTCCTTCCAATCCAAAGCAAGTTGCATAGAGGGCGAGGTGGATTATGTTGAGCCTTCTAGCTCTCTCCTGGTGGCCCATGATGAGGACTCAATGATGCTCACACTAAGTAGTCTGAAAGTGATTCCAAACCCCATTAGCCCACTCACAAGCCCGGTCCGCCCGACCAGAAAGTGCTCGCAGGCATGCCAAAGCAAACGTGCTTACGTCAAGAGTCTTAGCAAAGGTAAGCTTCATGTATTATTGGGTTATGGTCTGTCTAGACTTTCATGCCGCTCCTGTAACATACTGGAACATTTAAAAATGTCAGAATCTTACCTACTCTGTTTGTTAGAGTACACTAAGTAGTATAATGCGGTGGTGGATTAAAACATTATTGCAGTTACGGTATCGTTCTTTTGGGCTCATTTGTTTTTTAAAGAAAAACTTTTTTCTTATCCATTTGAAATAACATAAAATTGATTAGAAAAACAATGTAGACATTGTTAAAGCACATTGTGTTTACTAATCCAAGATTATTTTAAAAGGCTACTCGATAATTTTGCTATGATTTTAGCGCAGTTGAACAATCATGATGATTAAAGAAGCAATCAAACTGGCCTTTAGACTAGTTCAGTATCTGGAGCGTCACGGTGTGTGGGTTTAATTACTTGATCAAAATGGCCATAAACAAAGAACTTTCTTCTGAAACTCGTCAGTTTATTTTTGATCTGAGAAACTAAGACTATTGAATGCTAGAAATTGCCAAAGAACTGAAGAGACAACAAAGTGTGATAGTCCCCTTAAAGAACAGCGCAAAATGTCCCTAACCAGATTAAAAAGCGAAGTGGAAGGCCCCAGTGCACAACTGAGCAAGCGGACAAATACATGACAGTTCTTCTAGTTTCAGATACAGATACTTCACAGGTTCTCAACAGGCAGGTTTATTAAATAGTACCTGCAGAACACCAGTCTCAATGTCAACAGTGAAGAGGTGACTCTGGGATGCTGGCCTTCTTTCAAAGAAAAGCTGTATCTGAGACGGGCCAATAAAAATAAACTGTTAAGATGGGCAAAATAACACAGACACTGGACAGAGTAAGAACTCTGTCTAGAAGGCCAGCATCCCAGAGTCACCATGACACAGAATAATGAGAATTGCATTATGTATCATAACGGTAATGTGAAAACCTGAGATGTTGTCTGTCATGTTTACAGATGAGGTATTAGTAGGGGTGAAGTATATTGTTATTAAAATGGAAATCTGAGATGCATGATCTTCTGACACATGAAATGATCAAATTACTCATTTAGACTGAAGATGTACAAGAGTGTGTGGTGTTTTGGCTTGGTTGTCAAATAGTAACTCCATGATCTTGACTGTACTGTGTAGGAATATGACTACAAAGTGTTTTCACATTGCTACAAGCAAATTGTTACATTAAGTGATGTGTTGTCTTTGACAGAGTTTTCCAGTGCAGCTGGGGACCTTGATTCAAACAAGGTAGATGTCAATAACCAGAACATGAATGCTGTTTCCGCCGTCAACACTGCTACACAAAAAGATGGGGCCGGGACATCTGACCATTCTTTCAGCCCAGAGGATGAACTGGAAGAGGGCGAAATTGTTAGTGAAAGTGAAGGGGAAGAAAAAATTGTAACACGAAGTTCTCTAGCCAAGACTGTTGGGCCCTCGGCCACTGTGCAAAATCAATTAAGTCCTAAGTCATTTTCTAGTCTTTCAAATCATTCATCTAAAGAAGATGATGTAGGTGCACAAGGGCATTCTAATGCCAGGACGAAAAACTTGACTCCGCCATTTACAAGCCCAACAACTACCAAGACACGCTATAAAATCATTCAACCTCCATTACCCAAATCCCCTTTGTCTACCGTGGAGGAGGTTATGGACATTTTTGCAATGATTCGTCATGAGTGCAGGAAAAAGTACTTTAAGTTTCATTCAATCTTTTCTAAGAAAGCCTTTAGCTCTCTTATGGGCATGTCTCTTGACTCTTTCACAGAATTTGTGGATAGTATATGTTTTACTAAACTATGCAGCCAAGAAGATGTTCTCAAAGTTAATCTGAAGAACATTTTAAGGGTTGTTTTAAATAAGTTGGCAGATAATGGCATTGTCAACCGCCTGTTTGACCAGCTGCCAGTTAATATGAAGTCAAAACTGTGGGAATTTGTCGATGTACAGTTAGACTTCTTATTCCTGGAAATTCAGACTGCATTGAGAAGTGTTTGCAAATCCACAAATGCAAACCAGTCCACAGGAGCAGAAAAAAAGGACAGAAGTCTCTCTGGAAATACCTCACCAAAGCGATCTGGCAAGTCTCCAAAGCTGCCCGTCCGGTCTCCAAAGCTGCCCGTCCGGTCTCCAAAGCTGCCCGTCCGGTCTCCAAAGCTGCCCGTCAGGTCCCCGAAGCAGCCAGCCAGGTCCCCGAAGCAGCCAGCCAGGTCCCCTAAGCAGCCAGCCAGGTCCCCTAAGCAGCCAGCCAGGTCCCCGAAGCAGCCAACAAAGTCTGTAAAATCTTCTGTGTCTGCAGCCTCCCAAAATAAAAGACAGCAGGGAGTGGTACCCAAAATGGAGTGTTTGACCAGAACATCTGGACGTAAAAGACCACAAGAGGAATTAAGTGAGTGTGTTGAACCCGACGTGAAAAGACCCAGGTCTCAGACTGTCCCCCCTTGCAAAACCGGTCTTGGGAGAGGCAAAAATATTAAAATGACCCCTGGCGAAGAAGATACGGATTTTGAACCTCAAACTTCAGATGACTCTCACATGCGGTGTCCTTCGCAATGCAGCGTGGAGATCTTACAATCAAACACCACCTCATCGGCTGAGAAAACGGCAGCTTATGTTCGCCGGCTGTCTCAAAATGGTACATTCCATGACAAGTCTGACTTTGAAATCCTCACAGAACAGCAAGCATCCAGCCTAACCTTTAACCTGGTGACTGACGCCCAGATGGGAGAGATCTTCAAGTGTCTTTTACAAGGGTCTGATTTGTTGGAAACTAATGTCTCAGCTGCAGAAAGTCAGGGCTGGCCTCTTGGTACTCCTCGGAAAGATGGTGAGCGTTTCCTAGGCGTTACCACACCGAGCAAACTTGGTACTCCCTCAAAACTCATTGCCACGTGGTCAGCTATCTCACCTCAGAAGTTTCCTTCTCCGAATTCAAAAATCCATGTTCCAGTCAATCCCGCTTTGTTAGATGAGAGTTGCATGTTAGAGGTACCTTCTGGCCTTTTGGAAAACAGAATAGCGCCCCAGTCTACTGTATTCTCACAAAGGTCTTTTTCCATCTTGGCAGAAGATCTGGCGGTCTCCCTTACAATTCCTTCACCTCTCAAGTCTGACAATCACCTCAGCTTCCTACAACCAGCCAGCGGGAATGCCTTGTCTGCTCCAGATAGTGTGATTAGCGCACACTTCAGTGAGGATGCTCTTTTGGATGAGGAAGATGCTTCTGAGCAGGACATTCACCTTTCACTGGACACAGACAACTCCAGTGGGGCATCAAGTGGTGGGAGCCAGACCGTGGAGCCGTCTATTAACCCCTTGTTTCACTTCAAACCTCACTTGCCCATGCAGGCATTAGTGACGGAAAAGTCTAATGATCATTTTATTGTGAGGATACGTCATGCAGACATCGACTCCACATGCTCAGGTGTCAACTGCACCAACCTGGGCCACGACTCCAATGGTTCAGCTGACAACTTGATTAACTCAGAGGTCAACACCACAGACAAACCAATCGCATCAACAAGCCACGCTGTGACAACTGCCAGACCAGGCACCAACTCCATGTACCCAGTTGATAACATCGAATTTACATGTGTAGATATCGACTCAACTCATGTGGTCAATGCATCCAACAATGCAGTGATCAACTCGTTTAGCCAGGGACTCGAGCCTTTAAACCCAAGCAACTCTATTGACCCAGGCAATAAATACACCGATCCAGGAACAAACCTCACATGGGTGGTCAACTCCATGAGCCAAGCGGTCAACTGCACAGACCAAAGTGTGAATCCCACAAGTGGAGACATCAATTCTAGAGATACCAAGAGCCTCCAAACCCCAGCAGGAGAGCAACAACTTGGAAAACATTGTTACGAAGCCACCATGTCTATGGGCAGTCATCCTTCCCACCATTCCAGCCTTTCCATCAGCACCAAGACGGAGTCCGAATTGTCTGAGCCATGCTTTTCCATCGTTCCAGACTTGCCAGAGAAAGACCACAGTAGTGAGAAGACCGGAAAAAAGCAGACAAAGCACCATGTGGAAACGAAAGCAAAGAGGGCTAAAAAGGATGTGATCCCAGAGAAGAGCAAGCACAAAAAGAAGTCCTCCAAAAGTCCCAAAGGAAAAAGCCATAGGAGCTCCAAGAGAGAGAGCAAGAAAGTCAGTTCTCCACTCCAATCTAGCCCATCACCCAACAGCCTGTCTGCCAAGAATATCATTAAAAAGAAGGGTGAAGTGGTAGTGACGTGGACAAGGTACGTAAATGCATTTGTATGTACAATTTTTAATGTCAGCTGTTGGGGGGAATTAATGTAAGCTATTTTCCTCTTGAAGGGTTGAGGACCGTGATATACTCCTGGCACTGAAAATGAAAGGTGCCTCTCGTGATACCTTTTCTGCCCTTTCAGAGAAGATGAAGAAGACACCCGCTCAGGTAGGCTAGAAGTTTACTAATTTACTTTGTTTAGGGGTATTTTCTTGGTTTTTTAAATAATAAATGTTTTTGCTCAGGTTGTAAATGTCAATGGAGGGCTGCACATTTTTTTTTATTACAACTTGTTCGTTAAAGTCTAATTTGCTTGACAGAAAATGTGTTATTCAAACACTTGAGCTAGTTTTAGACATTTAAGATGTGTGTTTTTTACAGCCCCTGGTCATTGATATTTTTCCAGACTATTAATTTTAATCCACAGGTCTTCATTTGGGTTTAATTCCAGTGATCGAGATTGTCAAAGCAAAATTTATTTATTAATGATGCATTTTTGGATTTTAAACTTGTGGCAAAGTTAACAAGGTTTTAATCTGAAGTGTCCTTGTGTTTAAGCATGTCAAGAATCTGGAAAGAAATTGTGTGGTCTAAGGTCCCAATGTGTTCTCCAAATTCGTAACAAATTTGAAAGAGTCTGTGATAATAGTGATAATTTACTCCAGTAATTTTTTTTCTCAATTTAGTTGTTGAGATAACATATTACTATATTAATTAAATATTTCTTCGTTTTTTCTTATCTAAAAATGTTTCATATTACAGGTCAGAAATTGTTTTGTTTTTTTTTCACTTGAATTTAGTGTGTTAATTTTAAGTCACTCTTAAGATGCTACTGCAGTTGTTTTTAAAGTCCTGTAGAATAAGTTTTTTATATTTCCATTTCTATCTAGATTTCGGAAAGGTTTTCCCAGCTGATGAAGCTTTTTAAGAAGAAAGAGAAGATGGCAAGCTGACTTCTTTTTTTATTTTTTATTATTCAATAAAGATCTCTTACTTTTTATAGCTTCTGCTGAATGTGCAGGTCACCTGAATGAGAACTTACAAACATACAAACATACAAAGTCAGTTGTTTTTGGCCGTATGTTAATTGAGCAGATTTCAATGCCTGGATTTATTGTTCTTTTTGTGTTTAATGTATCTACCATTTTTTACCCTGGGCAATATCCCATTTGTCTTACAACTGCTAATACTGCCTAGCATAACCTATGAGAGGTTAAACATGGCTGCAGTCATACATTCAAATGAAAGTTGTGAAAATGTTTCAGCTGTAAATAACAGAATTGCGAATGACCTCTAATGCTCATTTTGGAGCATTGCAAATGTTGTGTTTGCATTTTTACTACAACATCATAATCTGGGAGGGTTTTTGTATGGAAATAAAGATTGGTACTACAATTAAGTTCACCTTAACTCTGTCACATGGCAGAAAGTACATTTTACTTTGTCAAAAGTATTCTATTGGATATACATTGGTAATAGATTGTTATTATTGCAAATGTTTTGTTTTATGTACTAGTTGAGCAAATCATATGTCCATAGAAATTGGGGATTTTACAGAGGACACATTTCTTCACTACTTTATTTTGGTTGGTTGATTTTGTTTATGTATGTTTGTGAATGAATGAGAAATCACTAAGAAATACACTGTGTATATTGTACAAACATTTTGTTTTAGAAAAAATAAAGTTTATTTATTTAACATGATTGGGATTATATTTTTGGAAAAGTGTATAATATGACATAATTTACAAGAAATGTCATGCAATGCTACATTTTGCCATGGCTCTGACAGTTACTTTCATAATGATTGGCACTTATAATGTATTTTATATAACTGCTAGTATGGAGTAAAACAGGCCTATATTGTGATTTTCCATCATGGGATGTAAACTGCCCTCCATAAGAATCTGTACACTGAATCTCTACAGTCTCTACACTATTTGACATGCAGAAGTACAGAACATCAAACCTAGAGGAAGGTTAACTATAGAGATACCTGCTATCGCTGCGCAGTTAGGTGGACGAGCTTTTAGTTTTTCTGCACCTCACCTTCAAGATCACTTGAACGAGTTGATGCATCTAGGGCAATTCAAAAGGACAATAGAGTAATATTTCCGTTTAGGACGTGTTTGTGTCTTATGAATTGTGTTAATGTTTTTGTGTTCTGGGGGGGTGCTCCCCAAACATTCCATTGGTTAATAGTTGTGTTGATGCGGGGCTCATCTGCATGACCTCCCCTGCTGAAATAAAGGTTAAATAAATGAAGAAAAAAAAGGCCCTCTGGCCAAAATGAAAAGCTCATTAATCAGGCCCTCTGCACAACCCTTTTCACAGTTCCAGTGGTCATGGGAGACCGATCCTGTTTCCTTCTGGAGGACGGTGTTTCCAAATATTACGAAATTGGGATGGAAACTTTGGGAAATTATGTTATTGAATGTACCACCCTGACTACGACCAACTCTACTTAACCTTATTTCAGTGGGATTGGGTTTGGGCATAGTCATAATAACGGCTGTTACAATCACACTACTATGGAATGCCTACATGTTCTTAGGATGTTGTTGCTAATACCTTAAACGTCCCACATCATAACTCAACTCAACTTGATATAGTTATAATTAATATTTTGCTTTACCACCAAAGAGAGTATGGAGGTTAGGCTCGTCCAATGCCTCAAGTAGCTAACTCCAGTTAACTCCAGTTTAAAATAGGGTATAAATCATTGATCATTCTGTTTGGTCCAATATAATTTGTCCTTCAGTTGAATACAGTCATATCTACTACACATGTAGATTCAGATAATTTACAAAAAACACATAGTAAAAAAAACAGCAAGAACTTGAAAGTAAAAATAGCATGAACTAGGCATTGAGCTGGTTGCACTACATGTCCGGCTGTTTACAATTATGTGGTAAAACTAGCCCAAGGCCATTGTCCGGTTGCTTTGTGGATCGATCCTCACATTCTATGAGTCCTGCCTGCAACAGATTGGATATACACTCACTGTAACCGTGGTCAGAGATGTGCTGCTGATCCCTTCAATGGACGGCAACAGAGCTTTTGTTCTAGAATAATAAGTCTTTCTGAAGCAAGTGGAACAAATATCCTATTTGAAATGTAAGTTCATTCTCACCCACATCCTGTACAACAGTTCTTACTATTTCATGTTATTTAACATTGCAATGTTTAATCAACATGAATTTGACAGGTTGTCAAACCTTCGTGAAATAAAAGCTTAAAACATTAGCTATGTTCTGCTACACAATGCTCAACTGATGAGACAATTTTTGACAAATCTTGCTCTACAGCACAAGACTATGTGGCACAGAAGATGGGGGATTGGAACCTGTTGGGGAGTATCTTAGAAGAGGTACATATACATTCAACCATCGTGGGAAAAATCTGGCTAACTATTCTGTTTATATTCCGGATGCTTGTTCTCGGTGTGGCTGCGGAGGATGTTTGGGACGACGAGCAGAGTGAGTTTGTGTGTAACACGGACCAGCCCGGTTGTAAGAACGTGTGCTACGACCATGCCTTCCCCATTTCCCTCATCCGATACTGGGTCCTACAAATCATCTTCGTGTCCTCTCCCTCCCTGGTGTACATGGGACACGCGCTGTACCGCCTGAGGGCCCTGGAGAAAGAGAGACACAAGAGGAAAGCCTTCCTAAAGGCCGGGCTAGAGGGTGCCGACCCTGTTCACGAGGACAGGCAGAGAATAGAGAGGGAGCTGAGGAAGCTGGAGGAACAGAAGAGGCTAAGAAAAGCTCCCCTCAGGGGCTCCTTGCTGCGTACGTACGTTTTCCATATCTTGACCAGGTCGGTGGTGGAGGTTGGTTTCATAACGGGACAGTACGCATTGTACGGCTTCGGGCTGGATCCTTTGTACAAATGCGAGAGGCTGCCGTGTCCGAACAGTGTGGATTGCTTCGTCTCCAGACCGACCGAGAAGAATGTCTTCATGGTTTTCATGCTCGTCATCGCCGGCGTTTCTCTGTCTCTGAATCTCCTCGAGATATTCCACCTGGGCGTGAAGGAGATCAAACAAAGCCTCAGGGGGAATAGAGGTGCCGACGACGACAGCCTGATCGCGTTCAGGTCCAAAGAGAGCTCCATGGTCCAGCAGGTGTGCGTCCTCGCGAACTCGTCGCCCCAGAAAATGATGCGTCTCACTCAGACGGCCGGCGCCACGGTCCCCTCGTACCTGCCCTCGGCACCCCCTCAGAACGCCGGCGGCGCCGACGGCCCGCAGCGGTACCCCAGGCACCCAAGCGTAGCCGGCCAGCCCGCTCTCCGGCCGGGGGCAGCGGAGTGCGGACCCGCCCCGCACCAGAGGCACCGGTCGTGCAGCAGTGAGGATTCCGACGGGCCCAAATGCGCGCCCCAGCTGCCACTTGGCGGCGCGCAGCCGCGGCCTTCGCTCATGGCCAGCCACATGGAGATACCCGCCGCCCTGCGCAACCAGCTGCGCGAGCAGAGCCGCTTCGGCGCCCGGCAGGACCACAGCGACGCCAGCGACTCGCCCGACAGTGGTCACTATCCCACGGCCAGGAAGGCCAGCTTCATGTCCCGGGGATTCTCTCAGACCAACCTGGCGAGTCCTCCCGGTACCTCGGACTCTGGCAGCGGGCCGGACGCGGAGGCCAGGCGTATCGCCCAGGGAGAGAGTCCTCCGATGACCCCACCGCCGGGGGGCGGACGAAGGATGTCAATGGTGAGTGGACCGGGCGCACAGGGCGGGCTTTTCAAAACGAGTTAGGGCATTGTGGGACGGGCTATGCCGCGACTTAGAGCACCGCCTGACGTTTCGTTTGTTTCTCTTTCAGAACGTGATTCTGGAGCTGTCTTCAATTATGAAGAAGTGAGAAGAGGTTGAGGGATTGCAGGCCACAACCCCTTCTAATTGCCTAATTGGATTCATAATAACTTATGTATTGTGGACTAACGATGGCCGCTTTAGGACAATTACTTTGGAAATGGTAGTTCTGCTTTCAAGGAGAGCTTAGGTATTTATTTATTGCGCTTATTTATCTGCTGCTTCAAACGTGATGGAAATTGTGAAATTGTACTCATTTATGGTGGTGGTATGAATGGTACATTTAGTGACTTTTTGCAGTAATTTAACATACATTTGGCCTAAAAGCAAAGATGCTCAGAAGATAACTTCCACAACATACATCTTATAGCATTTTGTTTGTTGTTGAAGCACTGGTATTACGTGTCAAACAGAAAAGTTACCAACAGAAGGGCTCTTCAAATTTAACAAAATGGAATTTACTTATTGATAAATAACTTAAATACAGTTTTGGATGCATCTTTTTATATAAAACAATGTCTTCAACAATTCAAAATTTTTTTGATTGTTGATGAATATACAATGTGTCCAATTTGCTTTGCATAATGTATTTCTTTCGGAGATATGCTGTATTATCTGAAAACATATATGATTCCTTCATTCCAATCCGATATTCTTTTAAGCAGAAAAAAACACACCTCTGATTGCTTAGAAATTATGGCGTACAGATTGCTATATTATGACAGAGGCAAAAAAGAAAATGACAAATAATGTACATGATATGTTTCTTTATTTCATGAACAGAAATGGTGTCTAGACAAAAATTTCATTTATATAACACTAGCAAGTGAAATGAATGAAATGGGGTTTGCACAATACCATATATACAATGGCAATTAAGTCATTTTCATTAATTAGGGTCTGTCGCATTTCAAATTAAAAAGATATTAGAGAATAAGCAAATAACAGCTATTTCAAATGGACAATATTAACACAAAACAGTCTTCTAGAAAAACGAGAGAAAAACTACTTTGTGGCTAGAAACTTAAGAGCTATTACATAAAAAAGATGCACCAAAATCTACTAATACAATAATCCATATTATCTGTGTAAAAAGCATGTAGAAAAACACCTGATGCAGTTTGCTGATACAGTCATTGACCAATTATGAGAGGTATGAAGGATTTCACAGGTAGATAAGTGTGAGAAAGTCTGCACTGATGGTAACTCAAACACGAGCAGAAGCTCCTGCGTTCGCTCACTTCACTTGAATGTGAACTATGGCCTCTGCAAGTTCTAAGGCAAAAATTGGAGGTGCACTTATATGTAACTCTGACACATCCACAGTTGAATGCAAAGACAAGTCTGAGGAAACGCATAGTTTTCAGTTCACAAATGTAAAAACATGAACTATCAGTCAGATTTTAACCTATCCGTCAATTCTATTTACATGGCAAATGTTAGAAATCCGTCCTTACTTGTGACGCCTTTTTGTAAACATATTTTACTTTTACTCCTACAACGATCTCAGCCTGTGAATTAAATCAGGATACCAGTATTCTTTATTATAAAGTTGAGCAATTTGTGAAAAAGGCAAGTTTTGTTCATCTTTTAAGAAGAACAACCTTTGGATTTGGAGAGCCAGTGTTAGTCTTTTTCAGAGAAGCAGCACAAAAAAACGAAAACAAACAAAACATCAAAACTAAACGGTAGATAATACAGCACGAATGCTTTTGAAAGATTTAAAACAAATATCCACCAACTAATCATCAGCACCAACAAACCAAATTAGATGGCCGTTTTTTTATAAATTTTTTATGGTTTGGCATCTAAAAATCAAAGCAATAAAAACAGATTACAAAATGTATTACCAAAACACAATTAAATTAATATTAGAATTTTGTTCTCTTTGCAGCTATTGTTGGGTTTGATTGTGCAAAGCTTATTATTGTATTATTTGCATTGGTAGGACGTAGATTTGGGAGTATAAAATCAGAGGTTAAAAGTGAACTGAACTTTCAGACATTCAAAGCAAAGCACACAACATCAAAGCAAACAGAGTCAAACAAAACCATCTAAAGAACCAGTCTGCTCCCGATTCAGAAATTGAGAAATAAAACGCTTGGCACCCTGAGACGAAATACAAGAGCAACTTTAAAAATGACTTGACTCAGTTTAGACCAATAAGACAAATCAAAGTGTGATTGAGATGATGACACAATGACCTCATTCAACCTCAACTGTAATCATTGGGGTGACCGAAGAGGTGTCACCATAGTGACAACTCACACATCATAGCAGTCATCATGGAGTAGCTCCCTCAAGGCAGGAGGGCTAGGAGGTCTGGACTGTTTGGGGAGGAGCGACTTTAAGAGACCCTCGATTCATGGAACCTTTCTTGTGACTCCATCAAAACAGCAGACACTGCACATGGATCCAGGAGAAAGAACTGTGACGAGGTACTTTACAAGCTACACACAGTAACCAGAAATATGCTATGCGCTCATCGCTATCCAAAAACAACAATAGTAATTGTAGTAGCATACTACGGATATCTACAAAAACGATACTGAAAGATATCTATTGGTATAGCTTTGATGGAGGACAAAATAAACGTTATTCATTTAAATACAATTCCTCCTCCCAAATTAGGCATGTGTCAATGAGAGAGCTTATCTAGTGGAACTTCATGCTTTGCACGCTTACTTCAAAACAAGTAAGATAATACATTTACTGGGTAATAATTGCATATGGTTTGCAAAAACGTCCTCTTCAACCCATTGGTCTTTATTCGACTGTTTTGTACCTGATAATGAAGACGGAGGGATACTGTTCAACAGTGATAGCATATGATCCGGAGCAAAGCCCAAGTGGTAACAAATAACCTCACAAACTTGCAATAACAAATGCTCTGGACGTTCTTTACATAAAGACGCTGTTTTACGTATTTTCTTTGAGTGTGGTTGTCTTCGTGTAGCGGTAAACAGGTCAAGCTACGATCCTAGGGACAAATATCTGAATGGGTATGAAATCAGCCGCTACAAACTAGAAACAATTCAGAGCTACACTCTAATACTGGGGTGGGCGAATATTTTGCTTCGGGGGCCACATCAGGATTTTGAAATGAATTTGTTTTTGTAATTTGTTAATCATAATTGATTTGGAGGCCAGAAAAGGGCATTCCGTGGGCCGGATGGGACAGCCTCGCGGGCCGCATTTGGCCCTCGGGCGTAGTTTGCCCACCCCTGCTCTAATGCAACAGAGTCTGATGTCGGTAAGACATGAGTGGAGAACTAGACAACTGTGACCAATAGGGGGCGGCAGAATTCCACCGTGGATAATTGGCCGACAAATTAGAATACAGATCTCTTCTCCCACAGTCACAGACTGTATAGCTGAATCCAGTCCATGTGATGAGTAAAGCGTTGTACTTCTATCGAATTTACTCCTCTTCATAGTTTATGGCTCTATTTCTGTTAACGCATGATTATATTTCTGTACATCTGCATTTTAAATGTAAAATTGTTCACCAATGGAAGACTAAATTAAGCTGAGGACTGTTGTTAGAAGCGAACATAAGCTAGACAAACTAACTAGGTAGAAAACAGTCAGCATGCATTAAATCACAATATATGATGTACTCAACGAATGTACAATCAGGGGGCGAACCTGTCACAATGTCATTAGACTGGCAATCTGTTTACGACGACACGTACACTGCTTTCACACATGAACTCATGTCTCAATTAGCTTATTCAATGAATAAAGGAGTACAAATATAAGATGTGAACATTCTAAACATAATAATGCCAGCTTCCTTTTGTTAATATACCTGTTTACTGGCGGTTTTTGAGATAAATGCCTCCCGAGAGATATTTATATCAACATCAATTTATCAATAAAATGTTTCAAATTAAGTGCCAATTCAAGTGCTTCGGTATCAGTGTTTTCAGGGTACTGAACCATGAAGTGCTATTAGATAACTAGTTATAACTATGGTGCTGGAAGGAAAGTGCCGAACTTGAGCCAAGATTCATTGGGGAAGGTAGTCAAAAAGAAACATTTTGTGTGTTATTTTGTTACACACAAAACTAGACACCCTCCGCTTGACGAATTGTCTGCCCACAATCTCCATGACAACATCAAAAGATAACACTAAAGAAAGTCAAAGGGTTGTCTGTGAGAGACTTTCACAATCATACCTATGTATACCATCTTTAAATACTGATAAGAAGAAATAAATGTCATTAAACACACAAGCCAAGCCACTTTTTCACATTAAAAGAGGTGTCAACGTTTGAATGGATGTAGCTCAAGCCACAGGTTAGTCAACAGACTTACACTGTCCTCACCAGCAAAATCCAATTTTCATGCAAGGGGCTAAAATGTGTGTGTGTGTGTATATAGCTGATTTCCTGAGTTTAAGAACACCCACCCTTATGGGGAATTTTCCTTTAGGCAGGAAACAGCAAGCAAATATATTCCGTAACAAAAAGGTGCTTGATATAACCCCAGTGAAAAAGAAATGTTTAAGTTTCTACCTGTACAATACTACTGTGACAGTCACCAATGCTATATACATTGTATGTTCTGCCTAACCGAGCACTCGAAAGTTACCGTTCCAACCTACGAATACCATGGTATTGCTGATGCCTGTGAACATAGCTATTTAAACACCTGCCTAATTGTTTGTTTTTCTTGTTCATTTCAGTGCTGAGGAAGGCAAAGGAGGAATGTTTTTGTACTGTCTCTACACATTGTTTTGCTGTACAGAAAATGCTAATGAGTTATGCAGAAGACATTTTTTTTTGCATATGAACATTTACAGTCTGTCTGCTTCATAAATCTCTCATGTACACGAGCTGTGTTCTTATTTCAATGAATCATGTTGAACATTCAGAAGATTTTTTTTTCTTTTCCTGAGTTGGAATTGCTGTGACAAGGGCCAGCGTAACAGAAATATACAGAAATAGTGTTAGAGGTAGAAATAGATTGATAAGAAAGAGAGACACATTGATTAAAAACCGAGATGCTGTAGACAGATTAAGAAACAAAGAGATCTGCTGTTAGGTCCATTGAGGTTTCAACTGATGATTCGATCGTTGCCCATCCCTGCAAGTACACCGTAGAACATAAATAGAGAGATGTGTTTCCACCGTGGAGGTTTGCCCGGTTATGGTGTAGCACCATTGTGAGAGGGGTGTTTTGTGAAAGGTTCCTGCTCCGCTAATGGTTACCGAGAGGAGAATACACAGAGAACAGTATTGCTGTTAAGACGACTGTAGTGTTGACCTTTTTAAAAAGACAACAAAAAAACATAAATACGTACAAACAAAAATAATATTTTTCAACAAAACACTGGCGGAGGCTGACCATCTCAACAACCCAGAGAAAGGGGGTTTGTCAGATGAGGAAAAAAAAAAACCCTGAAAAATTAAATAATAAAAAAGACACAGATATTTAAAACAGCCCCAACTAGGTGCACTCCTTTCTGGGCTGTTCGTCCGTTGTACATTTATCTGTCATTTCCTGGCAGAAGTCCACTGTCACCGTCTGATTGGACTGTTCATTGAACATAAGCCCCGCCTCCACGTATAAACCCGGCTCCTGGCCCTCCGTCTCACGGCTGGCCGCGCCCCCTTCGGCCCCATCCCCCGGGGCCGAGTCGGCCTCGCTCTCCGAGCGCCCGGAGGACGTGAGAGCGCCGGGCTCGGGCGTGGCCGAGCCAGAGTGGGCGGTGAGGTCGATGCTGTTGGAGGCCGCGGTGGCGGTGTTGGCGGTGCCGTCGGCGCCGGGCTCCTGGACGGGGCAGTAGTGATGGAGGGATTGGACCTGCTCCGGGCTCAGCTGCACGTCCCGGCACACCTCCTGGGACAGGCAGGAGAAGTTCTCCCAGAGCTCGCCCATGCACGCCTTCAGCTGGTTCCTCTCCGTCAGGAGCTTGTCCTTCTCGTTCACCTGGTCGGACACCACGGGGAAAACAAAGGGTCAGGGTTACGGCGAGCGCCTTGTTTCATCTTGCTCCCCCTCGCTGGTGGCGCCGTGCGTACGGCGTCGCTAGCCCCATGGCGTCTCGCGCTCCAAACCAGGGAACGTAAGAGCCGCCCGCGTGGTGCCAACGATCCGTGCGTTCTGTGGCAGCGCTCCCAACTACGCATCGACCCGAGTTGCGTTCATTGAACAAGGGGTTCCCGACGCGTTGTATTTACCGCTGCCCACAGCGTGGGTGTTAAACCATGTAGCTCCGGACAGTACGTATGCTCCCGATGGTCGTTGTGATGAGCAAGCGCTTACGTGACGCTGAGTACACCGAGGGGAGGTGGACGCCCGGTGGGAGGAGAATGGCTGTCAGACCTCGTCGGTGTGTCAGAGAAAAACCCACGCACGACAACACGTGACGAACTGCAACACGCGCAAACACACACACACACACATCAAAAGCCTTCAACTCCCCCTCAGCACACCATGGAAAAAGTGTGATCGCTACCCGTGAGGGTGAGAGAGCCCACCACGATGCCATGGAAACACGGGTCCAGGGAGGAGGCGAAGTAGGAGAGACGGTTCTCCGCTACAGAGGCACCCCCTCTACTCTTCTTACACCAACCTACAACGCTACTTTGACAGCGCAACAACTAAGGTGACATCGGCTGTTATCTTAGTAACGCTTGTTTGGACCCTCAGCACGTCGGCCGTCATTAAGTCCGGGCCCACTTTTATATAGACACCGGCTTCTTCCGCTACCCTGAAGTACACAGGAAGCAACGTGTGAGAGTGAGAATAGCCTGGGTGCTAACAAGGGCTCTGACAGTGTGACTTTCCATACGCACATGCAGTAAGCCCCACGTGTACAGTACCTTGCAAAAGCCTCAAGCACCTGAAAGTCTAACTAGAGGCATTTATTTAGGAGGTGTTCATTTGAAGGAAAATGATAAATATATATATATATCCAAATAAACGCTACCTTTCAGGTGCCTAAGACATTGGCACAGTGCCGCACTCGGGCGACGGCGGTTCTGTTGTTGTACACACTCACCAGTTTCCTGATCTCACATTCCAGGTTCATTATGCAGTCCAGCTTCCTCTTGCGGCAGCGCTGCGCGGCGATGCGGTTCTTACTGCGCCGTCGGACGTCGTGGATGAACTCCAGCTGCTCCGAGGTCAGCTTGTGCATCTTCACCATCATCTGGAAGTCGTTGCGTGGAAGATTGGTGATTTGATCCACCGGGAAAGGGAGCTTCACCTGCGAAATTGAGGGAAAAAAAAATAATTCTGGTTTTGACAATAAATAAAACATTTGGGATGTGATGCGCTTTATAAATTCAACGCGGAATGACAACCAATGGACGTGGACTAGCTTGATGAACCCCAGACGAATGTATGGTAGCTGTATATGCCAAAGTTCACCACAAGAGTACCATTTGTGGGCGTGAAGACACTCTCCCTGGACCTCCGAAGTAGTTTATATAGGAACGCTCCTGTCACTTGTGTGATTTATTGACCCTGGTGGGCGGGGCTTCTGGTTTGATTGGACAATTGGGCATGACTTACGGTTTGGTAGACAGGATTGGTGGGACCTGTATGACGTATGCCAGGGGGAGGAACTTTACGGGTATGACATACATCCGGTGAGTGAAGTGTGGTACATGTACTCTATTTGTTGTGTTTGATGTTCTACAAGGGATCCGGCTTGTCAAATTCCTGGACAACCTGATAAGTGTTATAACGGCTGTGATATGTTTCTGATGTTCAAATACAAATACATTAATCTGGAGAGAGAAAACTGGCACCTGCAATGAAATCCCGATGAACGGCTGAATCACAATACAATTGTTTCCGAGGATCTGCTGACAATATCCAGAGGGGGGTGTTTTCCTCTTCCACATGGCTCGAATGCCTGATTCGTTTTTTTCTCACTCAGGTGCTGGCAAACCTTCTGATAGGCACACACACCCAGTGGTATCGCAGTGTGCCAGTGAGCAGTCTGGGGGAGTGGGGAGCCATGAGAGAGGAGGAGGTGACAGGAGGAATAACAAAGAGGAAGACTGCATGAGAGCTTGGCAAGATGAGAGGAACTTCTGTTCTCCTCCACTCTACTCTCCATGGCTACGGGAGTAAGGGGGGGGGGGGGTTGGGATAGAGGAAGGGAGAGATGGAGGGAAGGAGGGGGTGGGGAGGGAGGGTGGGTGGGGTGGGGGTCGGCTGCTGAACCAGGCCCAGGGGGTCCCAGGAGACTGCAGTAGCCCTTTGGAAACGGAGCCCCACTTAAAACACCTTCAGTAGGTTAGAGAGAACGCACTGGGCTGGATACCCTCCACACAGTCAGTGGAGATATATATGGCGTCACCTGGGGTAAGTGCTCCACTGCAACGGGACAAAGCAAGGTGCCTGTTTGACCGCATCAAAGTCAACCTCCACTGAAGAGCAAATGTAGACGTCAATTTGTCCCCGGGAGAGGGGCTTGAATTTCCTCATTAGAAGCCTCCGGTCCCCCCCGGGAGCCACTGTGCCCATTTCACGTCTCCCTGCTTGGCTACTGCCGCGTCTGCATGAAGACGCATGAATAAGTAATGGACTGAGCTCGGGGCCACACTGGGGTCCCACCGGCTGCCTCTGCCGCCAGCCTGCTCGGTGTGATCTGAACCGGGAGAGGAAGGCTCTGCCCGGGACCCCTCTGAGGGCAGCGTGCCCGAGGCTGCTTGTGAAGGTCAGCCCGGCGACCATACAGGGGTTCCCGACCGAGGCTCTGCAGGAGGCAGGCACAGGAGCGGGGGCCCAGACGGGCTCTGTGTTCCTCCCTGCAGCGGTGTGCGGGGCGTCTGGGTCCCGTTCGACCGACTCCGCCGGGAGAACCCGTCCAGTAACCAGGCCGAGATGACGGAGTGCACCCTCCGACGGCCGTCGTAGATTCAGTCCCACGGCGTTCTGGATTCCTACTGCCGCTCCTCCACCTCTCACTCTCTCTCTCTGGGTCATTATGCCGCAAAGGAGTAAGGACCGAGAAGTGGGGCTCGTCTGTTATTGCCGTGTGCAGGCTGTGTCGGACACACACAGGCAGCTGGCGGCATGCCGGTCCAGACCTGTGCCGAGCCCAGGGGGTCGGACGGGGCAATGACGGATGTTACCTGGGGTCGGCGGGTTTCTGGACGCAGCCTCGGAGGCTCACCTGCCGGGCTGGTGACCCCCGTGGAACGAGAGACAGCGTGGGACTGTTGCCACGTCCGGGGTGCTTCGCACCGGCTATCTGCCGCCGTCCATTCTCGTTTACACCGAGCCCTTTATTGCCCAACGTGGGACGCATTAAGTCGCAACGGTTACTGTACGCTTGATCGTGACGCCAGAGGAATGCCATGAGTGGAATAGGACATTCCTGACTGTAGTAGAAAGAGGGAAGTTTATATTTAGGATGGCTGTATGAGTCACAGGGTTGTTCGGCGGGTAGCGGTGGGAGAGATAGGAAACACTGAGCTGACAACATATCATATTCCTCCATATTTCCCACTTTGCACTTCCAGATCAATATTTGCAGTGCACCATGACCAGACTATATGCCCTACAGTCGATTCAGCTGAACACCTATAGAGAGAAACTGTTGTGTGTGTTTTGGGGGGTGGTTTGCTTATTGCACTGCTAACCTTGTTGCTTTGCCATGACAGGAATCCTAAATCCCCTTATCATCAACGTAAAATCCATCTCTATTTCCTCTTCAGTGTGTGTGGGTGTGTGTGTGTGTGTTTGTGTGCAGTGACTAACACTTGGCTGTGGTGGAGTACATTATTTGCTGATAAGGACCATCCGATCAGAGATCCTACTTTAAGGTGTTTCATGAACCCAGGCTCGGCTGTAGCTTACAGAAGGACATCCAGTCTCTGAACACGTTCACTCACTCACTACGCGTCACGTAGCTCTCC
Organism: Novumbra hubbsi; assembly: GCA_016801125.1. Lineage (NCBI taxonomy): Eukaryota > Metazoa > Chordata > Actinopteri > Esociformes > Umbridae > Novumbra > Novumbra hubbsi. Next base: position 79,452 of record JACXGK010000444.1, read on the forward strand.
AGGGAACCCATTAAACACGGTTGAGGTGTAAACTTGCAATAACAACAAAAAAGTTACCTCAGAGTAACGCGGCGTCTGCTGTGTGTGAAGGTGTTGCTAACGTGACATAGCTGGGCTTCTACACAACAGCCCTTTAACACAGTTGTGGTGACGTGGGAGCTCTGAGGAGACCGGGTGGGCTTCAGTCTCCCCTGAACGGCTGTTCCGTCCCTCGGTTGTGTTAGCCTCCAGTTTAACTACTTCCTTCCCTGTCGGAGTTCATTGTTTCCAGTGCCGGTACTGTAGCTATTTTTACCCGTCCGCAGCGATGGCGGTGGCGGGCTCTCGCTGTGCTAGCCTCTGCCTGGCTGGGGGCCCCCGGTAGGCTAGCCGTTGGCTCTGCAAACACGCAGGACAGGCGTGGCAACACTCAAGGCTGATTCCTCCGCCTCCCTGAGGAGGGCCCCCGGGGGAAGCAGGAGGCCCCGGGAAGCTTGAGGCACGAGGCAGCAGTTTTATTACCAGACATGGCTGGGCAGGAGCTGTCTGCACACGGTGGCTTGTTACGCAACTGCTCTCCCGTGGCCCTAATTCACAAGACTGTGTCACGAGGCAAACGACTCCATTAAGGAGACCCGCCTGCCTCCTTCATAATAACGCCTAGCAGCACCAGGCGACGATAGAGCGCCGGCTCCATAAGGGTCGATGGCATCGTTCTGACGGGGGGAATGCTGTGTGCGGCTCACTGAGCGCGGTGTGTGTCCGAACACGTCGAGTCTCACAGGAAAACAAAGCAAACGGGGAAATGGCCGAGTCATTTTTCGGTGCTCCTTTTTCCTTTCCTCTGCTCAAGTTAAGTCAAGCAAATCAATTGTCTATCATTTACGGCCTCGGCCTTCAGCGAGCCCGGTCCTAAATCCCCGGCTGTGGGTATTAATTACATATCGCCGTCGGGGGGGGGCGGTTCGTCCTACCGCTCTCTGTTTGTGCGCAGAACAAGTGACTTGGATCTTTGCACGGTCGGAGGCTCAATCCTCTCATGGGCGAAACGGACTAGCGGGTTCGGAGGATCCCATCGCCATGGCAACACAACAGTTCCTCTCCCTCTCGCTACCCAACCCTCTCCCTCACCACTCCTGGCTCCCAGCACACATCTAGTTCTCAGCCTCCTTCCCTTCAGGGCAGGGCAATAGAAAACGAGTCTCCCGACCACAGAAGAGAATGCTAACTGATGCAATAATTGCAGGCACCAGCTCGGGAAATTTGACAGGGATGAAACATTTTAATTTCCAAATGTGTTCCTTTTGTAAGGACAAAGCAGCAATCATTCTGACTGAAGTAATGCCGCCGATCTGCATTTCATGTCCTCTGTGACGAGGCAGTAGAGAACTAAAACACAAGTAAACAACAACAGGAGTGTTCTTCGGTCTGGGTTAAGTCTGTTGCCTGGCCAGGTGGATTAGGGGATGATTCCTGGATGATTAGGGGATTGGCCATGAACCCTTATTAGCAGCACACACTGCAGCCTGCAGATTAATCATTTTACAAGGAGCCCAGTCCCCCTCCCCCCACACCATACACTCCTACACCACATTCTTCAATACTCTGCTATTGTCCTGTCACTGTAACGAAAATAGACTAGATATTATCTATATGTGCATAACACAACACAGCCTAAGTGGAGTAAGTGTATACCTAATTGGTAACGCGGTTTCAAAGCCCAGCTAGGTCTCTTGGGAATTGCATGCAGATTTTCAGTGTTTGGTTTAGAGATGCTGTGTTTGTGGATGAATGATATGTGCTGGGAGGACTGTGACAAAACCATTAGAGAAGACCTTCAGACCCTGCCCTCAGGGGAGAATCCTGAACTGTACACAGCTCTGTCATCGAGAATATGTCATCTCAGAAAGCCCTACAAAACCAGCGCTTTTCTGTGCACAGGATCAACCAATCACTCCTCTTGACTCCACCGCTGCCCTGCTATTGGTGTGTGTGTGTTTGTTCAGGGTGTTTTAGCACGATTGATTTGATCTATCCCGACAATTAGCAGTGCGCTAAGCAGATGAATAGAATCAAAGCACTGCTGTACCAGTCTCCTGTTGGCGGTGGGGCTGCTGTAAAAGTTTTAGTGAACACACTGTAATTACACGATCCCCCCACTGCTGTCGATCATGCGGAGCGGCAGCGCTGGGTCACATGGTGATGACGTGTCCCCAGCATGACATGGGTGTAACAGTGTTTAAAGACACTCACCTCCGGTCCCTGCTCGACCCGGCAGGACTCGCTGTCGCCTTCCGAGAAGGACCCCGACTCGTCGCTGGAATTGGTGCCGTACGACTGCTCGCACTTGATCTTGGGGCGTGTCTGGCCGAAGAGGGCCTCCCCAACCACCCCCGCCTGGTCCTGCTGGTCGGCGGCGATGCGCAGCGCCACGTTGGAGCACGGCGAGGAGGAGAACTCGAACTGGGGCAGGCTGCAGGGCGAGCCGCCGCTGCCGTCCTCCGGGTAGGAGTAGGAGGAGCAGGAGCTGGAGGTCCGCGTGCGGGTCTCCAAGGGCGGCGAGCGGGGGCACACCTTGATGGGCACCGGGCAGCTGGTGTTGGGGCGCGGGCGGCAGAGTGCCGGCGGGCCGTCCGTGGCGGCAGGGCTGACGGCGGTCGGGGTGCTGCTGGGGGAGTAGGTCTGCGAGCTGGGCAGGGACTGGCTGGCGCCAGCCCACAGGCCTTTGGCCGTGTGCTCCGAGAGCTCCGCCTCCAGAGAGTTCCCCCCGGGGTAGGAATGTGCTGGGGTGCCCAGGCGGTCGCAGGCCCCCGAGGAGGAGAAGATAACACTGCGGCGGTCAAGCTCCACTTCCTGTTTGCAGACGCCGTCGCAGGAGGCCGACGTCAGCGAGGGCAGCCTGGATGGGGCGCCGCCCACTTCTTTTGGGGGCGTGACAGACAGGCCCCGCCCTGCCGCAGTGAAAGGCCCTGAGTCTTTTGCTCTGTGATCTCCCTGAGTGGTTCCTTTGTCTTGGGGGCAGAGGCCGGCGAGGCTGTTGACCAACAGGTGCTGTGACGCCGCGGGCAGACCCGGAAGGTCCGCCCCCTTGCCGAAGAAGCCGCGGAGGCAGGTGGGGGACTTGCTCCTCCTGGCAGGAGAGGCCGACCCCACCGGGACATTGTCCAACTCCATGGGTGTCACAGCGTCCGTGTTCTGGCCGTCCTGGTCATCCCCCGGCGGGCACAGCGAGACGGCCTCTTCCTCCGGCCGTAGCTCCACTTTAATTTGGGCGAGCGGTGGCCTGCTCTGTCCCCAGCCTGCCGCGCCTCCGAGCCCGTCGCTGTTCTCCTGTAATAGCAATGTGCTTGGGAAACCTGAGGTACTGGTGTGTGTGGAGGCGTCGCTGTTGTGCTTGTTGCAGGACCACTGGTACTTCCGGTACTTTGGGTAGCGCGGCAGGTCGGACGCGCCGTGCCCGTCGAAGTCCAGCCGCCCGTCGCTGAAGTCGCCGGGCACAGGCAGGGGCAGCCGGTCCTCGTCCGGCGTGCGCCGCAAGGATCCCAGGGCCTCGGCCCGCCGCCGGGCCCGGGGAGAGGAGGCCCTGGCCGTCGCCTCGGGCCGCGCGCTCTCGTCAGCGACCTGCCGCTTGGCCTCGGCCGGCGCCCCCCTGCGGCCCGGCGGGAGGCCGTCCTCCTGGCTGCGGAGCTGGGCCTCCAGGAAGCGGAAGCACGAGTCCTCCAGGTTGTGCATGCGCAGGAAGTCGGCGCAGCGGATGACCTCCTGGATGTTCTCCCTGCTGAGTAACAGCTTAGCGGTGTAGGCAAACTGCAACAATGGGGCAAATCCCCTGGCGGTGACCTGTGCGGGGGGACAAAAACAGGGAAATTGCCAGCGTTACCATCAGCACGGCCATTGTTCCGGCCCCTCGGACTGTGGTGAGACAACCCGACAGCTCCGACCAACCTTGAACAAACACTGTAAAGTACCAGTTAATCTTGTACGGGGTCAGCGCCCCAACGTTCTATACAGCCCCGGTTAAAAGAACCTGCGGGGGCCCGGGGGGGCCCGGGGGGCCGGCAGGCTGGCGGCAGGCCGGGAGTCCGGCCGGCCGGTTCTCATGACAACGCCCGGGGTGTGACGGGGCGAACATCCCCACCCGCCAGCCACAGTCCGTCTGCCCCCAGGATCATAGGTCCTGCTGACACCACCCCCCCACCCCACAGCCCCTCTGAGGGGAAGGGTCTAATGGTCTCCTGGACTGTGGCTCATCCCTATCCCGGCCTTGTGGAGCGGAGTAGGATGACAGGGGGAACCCTTCCGTTTAGACTTAATGCCGGGTAATTAGGTTAACTCCTGAGCCTGCAGAAGCCTGGCCCGCTCTCTGCTACCGTTGTTAAAGAGGAACAGAGGCAGGAGACCCGGGCAGAGTTAGCTGGCTGTTTAATAACATTTGTTTGGGCCTTTGTAGGAAGAAACCCCCCTAGCTTAGGGAGACACACGCAGGGCTGTTTTGCAACAGTCTTTTGTGGAAGAACGCAACACCGTTGGGCACTCGCTTGAAGACTGGCGCATCAACGCCACACACAAAGCAATCAAACCGGTGTATGAAACCGCTCTCAAATGCAACTACGGTGGGTTCACTTTGGATCTGGGAGTGGGGAGGTTCATTCAACAAAGCAAATGTTCTTAGTGTGATCAATGAAGAAGCCATAGCTAACCGGTAGCACAATGTGTTTTTTAATGATTGTTCCTTACCGTCGTTGGAAAGAACAACACAACATGAATAACCGCA